>CAXKVY010001522.1:0-23500 GCA_964058915.1 Tetropium fuscum
AGATGCTACGTCTCAGCTCAGCTGGACCACCAAGCCGAAGCTTCAGACTAGGATCCTAGGAAACCCAGCACATTCACGAGGGATCTCCAGAAAAGAGGAAAGGTATTTTTATATAATTAATTGCCCCTAGGAATTACCAGGTCTTAAGGAATATTTCCATTTTACTTTTTTTCCAAGGTTTACAATTCACTTTTGTTGTAAATGATAAATTTATCGACTTGACCTTGTGTCAAGAGTGAAATTTTTTTTATTGTTTTAACCTAAAGCCCTTCACTTAATAAAGTATATAGAGTCGTTTTAACGCACCTCAGGCAACCCAATTGTAAATTTTAATTCTAATTTAAGAATCACTGTGAACCATGAACTGGTAATATAAATATTTTTGTAATATATTGTTTTTAAAAAATCTTTATCTTTTATTTCTCTGGGAAAAGTCTGAGTCACGAGAGGGTCACAGCTGATAATTATTGGCTGATCATTTCTGCGGTCTTCTGTACTATTTAAGTACTCTTGACCTGTCCAAGTATTTTTATACAAAATTTTAAGTAGGAGTAGATCAAGCCGGTCATTGTCAAGCTGTGATTTTTCTGGTGATATATCTAAAGGTATCTATCTAAGGGCAAGCCTCTAGCAAATCCACTTATCCACGACCTCCGTATTTAACCGAGCAGCCAATACAAAACAACAAAAAAAATTCATTACGTCACATCTCCTGGATGAGAGGCCCTATAATTAAGGTAATGTAATTAAAGAGGAGAGGTGTTACAATGCATGTATAATAGGTAGTATGTTTTGTAAGCTATGTGTGTGCAGAATAATCTGTTACTCATGAAATAGTCTTGTCAAATACCATTCGGGCATCTAATTTTTCTTGTGAAAAAAATCGAAAAAATCCGTTGCTAAGTAATATTTTAACAAAATGCAAAAATCCTTGTCTTCGACTCGGATTTTTGTTGCCACTAGCACTCATGCTTCTTGTTAAAATATTATCTAGCAACGTGTTTTTTCAATTTGTTTCGGAAAAATTAGATATTACTTACGAATAATTTACATGCTGGTATTAATTTAAAATCGAATCTACACCATATATTTGATATAAGAAGTGGCCTGGAGTTTTGCACCTCGGTTTGAGAGCGTTATTATGAACCCCTTCATATTGGTCAAATGAGCGTTTAGAGGAAAAATGGAAAAATGATCAGTATAATATGTATATATTGTTCCAAATTTCACATTTCGGTGCTCACTAAACGAAAAATTTGACACTTGACAAATTTTATTGTACGAGTTTTTCACGTAGTGGTTGTTTTCCAATCACAGACGTAGGTACGTCTAAAAGTAAGTTTATTGCAGTTTTCACAAAAGTTGGTAAAAATGCCTTTTTTCGACTGACGATGGCGGCCTTATAAATCGATCTAATTTGGAAGTTAAGAAGTCATTCGACGCAGAATTTAATGCTATTCAACTTTTGATACAATGATATTTTCCATATCATGTGTCGTTTGCAACATTTGATCTGAATACCTGAAAAGCTCTGAAAATTTCGGGTTCTTTTGCGTTTTTCGCCTGAGCCGATACTGCTACGAGGCAGCAAACTGCAGATTCGTATTCAGGACCCCAAAAAACATAATTCCATTGAGAACTACCGAACTCATGTTACCGAAAAACTACCATTTGATCAGTATAGTAGCCTTAAATCAAAACTGAGGAATTTGACAGTTACTGTCGCAAAAATTTTTGATTGTGTTAGTATAATATTAAAAATTTAATGTTGAGATGTCTCTTCTAAATCAAAATAAGGAAAATATACCAACCACTAGAGCCTTGAGAAAGGCGAGATCTACCAAAGATGTGGCAGACTTTTCTAAAGTCGGTGGCCTAAGTCACCACTTGAAAACATTAAGAGAAGTAATTATATTCCCCTTAATGCATGGGAATGTTTTTACGCATTTCAATATTAAGGCGCCGAGAGGGGTACTTTTCTATGGGCCTCCAGGTATTCATACTAATTTCACTGGAGTTTTTCCTGGAAGTTATTTTGCTTTTGTAGGAACTGGTAAAACTTTAGTGGCTGGCGCCTTAGTAGCTGAACTGAATAGAGAAGGTATAGGAAATGTATCGTTTTTTCAAAGGAAAGGAGCAGACATTTTAGCAAAGTGGGTCGGAGAATCTGAGAAAAATTTGAGAGTGCTATTTGAAAAAGTAAGATAAATTTGCAACATTAATATTATCAAAATGGATTTAGGTATCGGAATTGAATAAAATTATAATTATATTATTCGCCACCATATTTTTTATGGCAATTTTCAAAGCAGCATAGTAAAGACCCCCAGTATCTACCATGATAAACATTATTATTACTATTATTATTATTCCAATATTAATTTTAACACCCATTATTACAAGTACAGGCAATGAAAAGCAGACCATCGATAATATTTTTTGACGAGTTGGATGGTTTGGCGCCTATCCGGTCAGAAAAAAATGACCACATACATTCAAGTGTGGTCGCTACCCTCCTAGCACTAATGGACGGATTAGACAATAAACCAGGGGTAATAGTAATAGGAGCGACAAATCGTATAGAAGCCATAGATCCTGCCTTACGAAGACCTGGCCGGTTTGACAAGGAACTTTATTTTCCTTTGCCGGGATTAGAAGCACGTAAAGAGATAATACAGGTAGCTACAATATAATTAGCTAGCTGATTATAATTCAGAAATATCAGTTAAAATTGTAATTATCGGACAAAATTTTTTCAAAATTCTATTTTCGATTTTCTAGATTATCGGGAACGGTGCATCATTATCGTTTCCCATGGCAGTAACGGTGGAATGTCCTTGTTACCTGTTTTGCTCTTGTCGGTTCTCTGCTTCAGTCTTGTCTTCATATTGCCCACCTTGTTCATTAATGCTTTCGGAGTCATGTCTTTTCCATATAGCTGTCTGTACTCTGCGACAACACTCTCAATAGCTGTCTGCTTCTTCGTTTTTTCACTGGTAGTTGAGATTTTGCCAATATTTCCGGGTATCGTTTTACCCTTTTTGCAATTAACTTACAATCAGATTGCTCATCGCCGGTGACTTGTGACTCTCATTGGTCGTCTGACAGTTTGGTGGAAAATAAGTATCAGTTATAATAATCTAATAAATAGTCCTTGCATATTTCTCCAATAGTTCTTTATTTGGTTTGTATGACATTAAATCGAATATAAAGCAATCCTCAACTTCAGATGGTTTTAAATAAGTGAGCCCAAAAGTGTGAATAAGCCATTTACTTTCTTCAGAGTTTTTGTCATTATATATCTGAGTTGACCCTAAAGATTTAATTCTTCTATATCACGCTTGATCTAAGTAGAATCTACAACCATTAATTTTTTTTTGGCAAAACATGAGTGATACATGAACTGATGCTGCTTCAAAATCTATAAATGCATCCATGGGTTCAAATACTATTTTAAAAGTTTCCATTGTTCATGAATGTTTTTAGGCAGGGCTGGCATGAGATTACGACGACTGTTGTGTACATTTCTTCTAATTAGATTTATATCCGTGGTTCTCAATTCCGTCGGCAAATTTGCCCAAAGCACCTAAAATCACTTGCCCTTGGTATTAATGAATTTTTTTATTTGTGATAAATACACAGTCCAGTAGCAGCAAGTGTGTTCTTTTACGGGAATGATTTTACTTACGCCAATTAGTACTGTCTCTTACGATATTTTTTTTTAATTTACACTATATAGAAAAGTAGTTCTCACAAATGATTTGTTTCAAATGAGTAGGTCAGTTAGGTCATTTTTCACAGTGTTATTAGCCATAGTTCATTATAACCACTTTTTGCCTTAATTTACCATATATTTCTGATATCCATTCGTTTTTTTATGTCAAATCATACCCATAATTTGTCCTTATCTCGTTAAAAAGAGAAATTCATGAATAGGAAGCTCATGTGAAAAACAAGGAAATATGATATTAAAAAATCTATATGGAAAAGAGGGGGGGATAGCTCAAAATAATAAAAATGTTATACATTTTAGGTGAATCGTTAATTTCATTATCAGTGAGCATCAATTGATCTTTCTGCTCATTGAGCCATCGCTGCACTTGATTGTAAGTTCTGTAACAGTGTTGTTTAGCAGCCGCTGGCGCTGAAGTGTGTGTGGGGGGAGGGGGGGGGGGTTGTAAGCCACGTTGGACGTAGAATGCACAGACTGTTTTAAGATCGTCTGCAAATAATATTGGTGGTGGAGAGTCAAATCGTCGGTGTTTTTAGATACAAACATGACAAGGAAAAAATGTTTTTCAGGACCACCCACTGCATTTGGGTCTGCGTTTGGATCACTGAATGTAAGAAGCTTCGTATGACACGCCTGGTTAGCTTGAACTTTTTTAAATGGCGCTATTTTACGATTTCATTCTGCACACAGCTATATTCGTCGATCCGGGTAATTGTCATTTTTGCCCCCTATATATCTCCGTAACCGTTCACTTTACCATAATTATGTATATAACCATTTTTGTTCGCAATTTAATCTAGATAATTTTCGTATGAAATGACATTTGCGCCAGGCCTTGTAGTTTTCGAAAATCTGCCGAAAATTGTGAAAAATTACCTACCTAACGCTCGTGGTCGTGTAACTTTTTACGACTTACCTACTATATAAGAGTATGGTATGGAACCATTTGGCGTTGGAGAGTTTTTTTTTAATATATTAGTTTGGCCGATTTTTGTGTTAGTTTTACTGTACTATATTACCACTTATCCATTTATAGGTGCATACAAATACTTGGAAATATAAACCATTGCCACAGTTTATATCCCACATAGCTGATTTAACGGCTGGGTTTTGCGGATCTGATTTGCAAGCGCTCTGTTCTGAGGCTGTATTGTGCTGCTTGCGAAGAACTTATCCAAATATAGAGGCAAAAGGGTTTCATTCGAAAATCGAAGTGGATACAATGCAGGTAAGTAGTTAAGTAGTTGGTTTTTGAAATTTCTTGTTGGGCATATTTGTCACTTAATAGTTACAGTCTAAGCAACGAAGGGGTTGTATAGTGCATGTAAGGGGGAACACTTCCGGAATGTTGGGGGTAGTTATGACGAAAACAATCTAAAAGTTATGGCGTAAACAAACTAAAAGTCCACGGCCATAGCCCGCCCGCTTCAGGGGGAGTGGAGGGTTGAACGGTTCCTTTTTTTGGGTTTTCGCTTATAACTCAAAATTGGTGCATCGTAGTTAAAAGTTCCCCTCCAACGCTCCAAATAAAGTTTTTTGTTATAATTCTCTTGGTCCTCGCCCGTCTGTGTTTTACACAAAAGTCCAAAAGGGAATGTTATACAGCGAAAGTTAATTGTGAAAAATTGAAAACTTGAGAAGAAGGCGATTGGTAACGACCTACAAAGTTCTACAAATTTTTTTTTTTTTTAATAAACATCAAAGAGAAAAGTGAAACATCATAATTACAAGAAAAGTGAGGACAAGTGAAACACCTTATTATGTGAATAATTAATAAATAAGCAAAAACATTTTTGAAGAACAAGTTAACATGGCTTCTTTCTCATGTGCTGAGAGGGCCCGGCTGCATATATTGGCATTCTGTACTATTATTCAGCGCAGCTGTACGCTGATTAGTGGTACATTATGGCTTCTTCACTATCTCTACCGTTGCTTGAAGGAAACGAGTCCTTCATTCAACGCTGAGACCCACATAACCAGAACAAATTACTGCAAAATAAGGGTTAACTCACTGCTCGACCAGACCTTTCCGGAGAGAGCGGAACAGCGCTGATAATCAAAGAAAACTTAAAACACTACGAAGATGCCAAATACGAAACTGCAGAAAACTCCAAGCGTCAACAGTGATAATCCGATTGAAATCCTACGACATCACAATGGGCCTATACACTGAATTTTTTTATTGCTTTATGTGACAGTGTTTATAAAAAAATCAGTATTTTATTAAAAAAAAAGTAAGTAAAGTAATAGAAGATTAAAAACTACAGTAGCAGTAAGTAATAAATTTGAGGGTAAATAAATCCCAAGGCGAGATCCAGCAAATGCAGTCAGCATTCCAGAGGCAGTGCAGCGACATCCCGCTAGAGACACCACCACCAGAGCTCAGCAGCATTTATTAGTTCGTGTACCAGTGAAACCAAAAAGTGACAAATTTTGTGCGTGGTGATAAAAGGATTAACACATTTTTACAAGGTAATAAACAATTAAAAATTTGCTAGTATTAAGAAATATTGTGTCAGAGGACTTGCTACCATGTAATGGATTTAAGTTACGTAGGTTCTGTCGCATGGTAGGAATAAGGTTCTAAGATTTTGTTTATTTTTATTAACTATATCTGATAATAAACAGAGTCATATGCACTCAACTTCTTATTTCTTGTTTTGAGGATTTCAGGAAATCATTTAAAAACTAATACAGTTTGAGCTTCACTAAAATTTAATAAATTTAATAAAATTTTGCATACAATAAAATTCATTATTTTCAGTCATTAACTTTATTTTACAAATAATCTTTTAAATAAATTTATATAATAGGACCACCTCTAACATGACTAAAGTGATCCCTCAATTAAACTAAAAATTAGTGTTCATAGAACTGGCCCATAAAACAGGGAAAGATTCAATAGGGAGAAAATATAGTAAGAATCCTACAATGAGATTAAATATTTCTCCATGATATTATATCAATATAAAATATTTTTATTTCAAAAGCCTAAAACATATTACATATACCACAATTATCTCATCAAGGTAGGGCTTCATAAATTTATACTTTTCAAATTGGCTTAACCAACGTAGGGCTTAATTCATTCATCTCAATATTAGCACCCAACGGGGGCCTTATTCAATCAAAGCTATATAAAATTGGCATAATACAATTTTTAAAATATTGCCAACCCAAAGTGGGGCTTATAATATATATATATATATATATATATATATATATATATATATATATATATATATATATATATATATATATATATATATATATATATATATATATATATATATATATATATACGCACAACCAAATTTATATGGAATCACCCGATTTCTCCTCTTTGATCAAATTTAAAGAAATTGATAGAAAATAAAGGTGTATGCAAACCACTTTTATTGAAAAAATAAACAACAACTTTTTAAATAAGTTCTGTAATAACACGAACGTAAAACGTATCTTTTTCTCAAAGAAAAACTTTAAAGTAATAGGGAATTTAAGAAACAAATAATAATTTTTTGTTAATTTAGTAATCAGTGTTGCCACCTCTAGCCTCAATACATGCGCGAATTCTACGAGGCATGCTTTCGATTAGGTTATTAATATTTTCTTGGTGAAGATTTTCCCATTCTTCTAAAGCTGAAGCTGAAGCTAAAACAAAATTTTCACCTAAAGTGCCTCTCCAGTTTCTTACTATGGGTCCTAGAATTAAATCAACATACCTAGGACCCGTTAAGTTTTGTCTTATGGGGGAGTAAAGGAGTTTTCTCATCGGTCATAATTCCACCCCAAAACAGTTCCTCCTTTGTATTTGGGGACAGATTTAGCAACAGCGAGTCTAGCCTGTCTCCCTCGACCTCTAAACTCGATTTCGCCGGTCGTTTGTACGAAGGCCAATTTTGGTTTCATCTGAAAATAAGACATTTCGCCAGTCTTCGATAGTCCAGTTTTGATGCTCCAAACCCCATTGTAAACGGTCAATTTTATGTTGTCTTGTTATTAGCTCGGAAACCCTTAACTGTCTTCTGCAAAATAATTCTCGAGCTCGAAGCCTCTTCCGGATGGTTTAGACGGAAACGTTAATACCCGTAACTTGAAAATGTTGCCTTTGAAGCTCGGGATGAGATCCAGTCGGATTTCTTCTTGCTATTTGAACTAGAAACCGGTCCTCCTCTGCAGTAGTAACTTTTCCGCTACTTCTTCTTGATCGATTTTTTAAGGTTCCCAATTCTAGAAACCTTGAATAGGTTTTCGAAACGACCCCTTGTGTAACCCCTACTGTCCTTGCAATTTCTCTTTGTGACATTCCATGTTCTACCAGAGCAATAATTCTTCCCCTTTGCACGTCTGATAACCCCACATAAGGCATTTGTTCAAAAAATTTCACACATAAACAATTTACAACCGAACTACGATTTCACATGTCAACAGAAAAATGACCACTGTAATAACAAATGTCATAAACTTGAATTGAACCTATTTGTTACTGTTGGTAAATATATTTCTCTTTTTATACGCATATCACTTTTTGCAGGAAACAAATATGAAAAAGCTATATATATATATATATATATATATATATATATATATATATATATATATATATATATATATATATATATATATATATATATATATATTTATATATATATAGGTATATATATATATATATATATATATATATATATATATATATATATATATATATATATATATATATATATATATATATATATATATATATATATATATATATATATATATATATATTTTGTGAAAAGTAATCTTGGGTTTGTAGCATTTCATTACATAGAAATAAGCAACTAGACGAATAAGAAAGAAAACACACTTACCAGTACTATATCTGGACATACATACGGAAATGAATCACTATGCATATGAAAACGAACCACTTAGAAGTTGTACAAGTTCTTTCACCTTTCTTGAGGATCTTCAGAGCAGTATACGATTTATTTCATTGATCATTCATACTTGAATTTAAATTACCAATACACCAACACTTGCAGTGACGTTTTATGACATTAGTTTTTGACGGAACTCATTCTTAGATTACACAAACCTAGTAGACTAGGTTTGCTATTTATATTTGTTCTATTTGAACATATTATATATAAAAGCATTAGGCATACAGTTATCCAGAAGATGTTAAACTTTAAAATGCATAAAATCTTGTTGAACCTATTGAAAAACAACTACTTTTTCCAACTATATGCGGGAAAATATTGAATTATATATACAATAGAGTTCTGAAGCATTCAAAGAGGGAGTGATACAGAAATTGCTTGCTTAGTCAAAACTAAAATCATTTGTTGGTTGTATGTATTAATTGTTTCTTCGAAAATTCTCGAAAAAAATCCAATTTTCACCCTGGATATATTTATTAGCTTTGAAATTCTTTGCTATTCATATTTATTTTGTGAAAAGTAATCTTGGGTTTGTAGCATTTCATTAAATAGAAATAAATATTTTTTCGAGAATTTTCGAAGAAACAATTAATACATACAACCAACAAATGATTTTAGTTTTGACTAAGCAAGCAATTTCTGTATCACTCCCTCTTTGAATGCTTCAGAACTCTATTGTATATATAATTCAATATTTTCCCGCATATAGTTGGAAAAAGTAGTTGTTTTTCAATAGGTTCAACAAGATTTTATGCATTTTAAAGTTTAACATCTTCTGGATAACTGTATGCCTAATGCTTTTATATATAATATGTTCAAATAGAACAAATATAAATAGTAGACTAGGTTTGTGTAATCTAAGAATGAGTTCCGTCAAAAACTAATGTCATAAAACGTCACTGCAAGTGTTGGTGTATTGGTAATTTAAATTCAAGTATGAATGATCAATGAAATAAATCGTATACTGCTCTGAAGATCCTCAAGAAAGGTGAAAGAACTTGTACAACTTCTAAGTGGTTCGTTTTCATATGCATAGTGATTCATTTCCGTATGTATGTCCAGATATAGTACTGGTAAGTGTGTTTTCTTTCTTATTCGTCTAGTTGCTTATTTCTATGTAATGAAATGCTACAAACCCAAGATTACTTTTCACAAAATAAATATGAATAGCAAAGAATTTCAAAGCTAATATATATATATATATATATATATATATATATATATATATATATATATATATAGGTATATATATATATATATATATATATATATATATATATATATATATATATATATATATATATATATATATATATATATATATATAGGTATATATATATATATATATATATATATATATATATATATATATATATATATATATATATATATATATATATATATATATATATATATATATATATATATATATATATAGGTATATATATATATATATATATATATATATATATATATATATATATATATATATATATATATATAGGTATATATATATATATATATATATATATATATATATATATATATATATATATATATATATATATATATATATATATATATATATATATATATATATATATATATATATATATATATATATATATATATATATATATATATATATATATATATATATATATATATATATATATATATATATATATAGGTATATATATATATATATATATATATATATATATATATATATAGGTATATATATATATATATATATATATATATATATATATATATATATATATATATATATATATATATATATATATAGGTATATATATATATATATATATATATATATATATATATATATATATATATATATATATATATATATATATATATATATATATATATAGGTATATATATATATATATATATATATATATATATATATATATATATATATATATATATAGGTATATATATATATATATATATATATATATATATATATATATATATATATATATATATATATATATATATATATATATATATATATATATATATATATTTCACCGCTTAAAAACAAAAAGCGCAAGTTGGGCATATGTCATTTTTGAAGTTAAGGGTATGATGAGCTTAATTCCAAATTTTCATGCAAATCGATGGAGGTTCAAAGAATTCGGTGGGAATAGCTTATTTTATTTTTACCTTCAACGATTGAACTAATAGTTTACCTATTGAAATGAATTATTTAACAGTTACAGAAAGCTGATTAAAATAGATTTATACATTATAGCATGACATGTTGTTAATCTTCGCTACTCTAATCGTCGCAACTTGGCGTATTAAAATTAATACATGCATAATATGCATATTATAGTTTTCGACAGTATTATATCATAAATTTCATATATGATATAGTGAAAGTATATCAAAATACTAAATTAGTATATAAGTGCTCTTGGCAAAAAAATACTATCAGTTCGCTCAAATATTTATTAGCAGCATCTGTTTACACGTATTTCGATCTTGTGCTAATACGAATTCAAGTACATACTTATAACTTATAATAACAATGAAAGTTTTCGGGTGCGCATTTTGTATTCTGTGTTTAGTTTCCATCATATCCTGCGGAGGTATACCCAACGCTGGTGTAACAGGAACTGCCTACGGCGGAGGTCAAGTGATATCGCACAATGTAGACATCTATAGACAAGTACCAATACCAGTATTTAGACATGAAATAGTACCAATTCCGCATACAGTACCTCTACCGCTACCCCAGCCCGTAGCGGTTCCCATACCGCAGCCATATCCTGTTCATATCAAGGTGCCGCAAGCAGTAGCCATTCCTGTAATCAAGACGATTCATGTGCCAATTGAAAAGCCTGTGCCGTTTCCAATAGAACGACTGATTCCCTACCATATTGAAAAACCGGTGCCTGTTCCGGTGGAAGTAAATATCCCGGTACCAATACCAAGACCGATCCCTGTTAAGGTACCAGTTTATAAGGTTATTTACCATGGCCTCAAATATTACTAGGAAATCCTGATGTATCCAGCTATTGGTAAAAGTTGTTACTTCATCAAGAATGATGATCAAGTTGTTTTGTTATTAATTTTATTGTTCAATGTGTATCTTTTGTAATAAATAATTGTTAATGCGTTAAAAATGACTTTCTATAACTACTAAATGTAGGTATCGTAGGTTTAGCATTTCGAGGAAACTAATTATGAGTCGTCAAGTGCCGAACTACAATGTTTTGTTTATACAGTTATCTTGCACGTACTTTAGGCCTAAGGTTCAGCTAAAAATATCAGTCTAAAATGATATAGGTATGTTGAGTGCATATATGTAAGCTATAACATTGTTTACAAATGTAATTGTTATATACAGTGTTCACTGGCGAAGGGTTTTTTTCAATAGTTCAATATTTCCTTAACTAGTTTGTGCGATTTAGGTGGGTGCCATATTTTGCCTTGTAATGCGATTCGTAATTATGACTTAGAAATAAAAAAATAATATGCTGCTCGGGCTTGTGCAAAACGGGTGGTTAAAAAAGGCATAGCAAGTACTTAAGTTGGCTGAGTGATTGTGAGGGTATTACTAACATGTTACCATAAAAATATTTTTATCTATCTGTCCGATTTGATTAAATTTTTGTTCATCTAGTAGCTAAATTTATATAGAATCTCACAGAGGATTTAAATTTAAAAAACTATGTCCTTATTATACAGGGTGACACAAAATGTACCTTTTTACTGTAAGTGAGTGGTCAATAATTTCTTATTTTGTTATCAAGCTACATATTCTTTACATATTCTTTTTTTATTTGTTACAATAACTTTTTTTCTGTTAAAGATACAAGTGTTTTAGAAAAACGTTACATTTTACATTTATTTCTATTTTAAAAATTTAACCATAACGAAAACAACCTGAAAATAAACTGAAAAACCTAATCAACTTAGTATGAAGTGTTTCCCCCATGTGCACGAATAACTGCTGCAATTCATTTTGGCATGCCCTCAATTAGGTTTTGAATATAACCCTGGTCGATTTGCTGCCATTCTTCAATTAAAACTTCACTAAGCTGCTGTAAATTTGCAGAAGCTGGTACACGAGATTGTACTTTCCTTCCAAGAGCATCCCAAACATGTTCAATTGGGTTTAGGTCTGGACTTCGAGGAGGCCAATTCATTACTGGGTTATCAACCTCGGCTAAATACCCATTAACGATTCATGCAACATGAATCGTCATAAAATACATAAAATCGTCTCCGATAAACGGCGCAAAAGGAACAACATATGGTTCTAAAACGTCTCTTATATACCTATCTGCTGTCATAGCTCTCATATTCACTATGACTTACTCTAGGCGAAAAATGGTTTTGGAAGAAACGCTCACCAGGTCTACGGTAAATTTTTTCACGTCCATCCGGTGGTCTGAGACAAAACCTTGACTCGTCAGTGAATAGGATATTGCTCCATTCTTCATTACCCCAATATTCGTGTTCGCTAGCATATCTATGGCGTTCGACCCGAGGTTTCGCCATTCTGGACCCGTTGCAGGTCTCCTTGCCCGCAGTCCAAAATCAAAAAGCCGCCTTCTTATTATTCGATCGCTTACTTGAACTTCACGTCCTCTAATTGGTTTTTCATTTGCACAGAAGTAATTCTTCTGTCCCGCAAAACATTTAGCGTTATAAAGCGATTATCTCGCTAATTAGTAGATTTTTTTGACCACATTTATTTCTTATGAATACACAAGACTAACGAAACCGTTTTACATTCCTTTGAACTTTGCATCTTGAAATTCCCAACGCTCTGGCCACATAATATTGTGACCTACCATCCTGCACCAAAGCAGCGGCTCTCGCAGAGAGAGTATAAAACTATCGTATTTTTGAAACTAATGATAAACGCGCTCAAATGTGACAAATTGTAAACTAACGGTTGTCAGTTTAGTTCTGACAGAAACAATTATGTGTCATATCCAGATGTGAAAAAAATCATTCCTTGTTCAACTTTGTTATTACCATAGAAATAAATGTAAAATGTAACGTTTCTCTAAAACCCTTGTA
Organism: Tetropium fuscum; assembly: GCA_964058915.1. Classification (NCBI taxonomy): domain Eukaryota; kingdom Metazoa; phylum Arthropoda; class Insecta; order Coleoptera; family Cerambycidae; genus Tetropium; species Tetropium fuscum. The sequence goes on from CAXKVY010001522.1 coordinate 13,729, forward strand.
TCTTTAACAAAAAAAAAGTTATTGTAACAAATAAAAAAAGAAAATGTAAGGAATAGATGTAGCTTGATAACAAAATGGAAATTAAAGAAATTATAAGGTGTAACATGTTGGCCACTCCATATATTGTTTTAAAGTTAGAGTAAAAAGGCACTTTTGTGTCACCCTGTATAATATGGACATTTGCCTAGTTTTTTTTTATTTAAATCTGTGAGATTCTCTCTAAATTTAGCTACTATAGCTGAAAAAAAAATCAAGTCCAAATAAGTCGTTTTATCTCGATACATCTTTCTGTGAACACGACGTATAACTTGTTCTTAAGACCAAATGAGTTCTTAAGACGGAAAATAGACAATCAAATATACTCTATTTTTATTATTTTTATGGTATTTTACCCACTATTTTTATATACCTACCTATTTTACTTCATAGTAATTATTGAAATAAAATATTTTCCATTGAAACGTATTTTTGATTTCGAATACTTTGATTGAGACATCTGTAAAACTTGGCTTCAAAAAAGGCTTGCCTCCTCTGGAGATCTCGAAAACGATCCCACAAATATTGGGAAAACATTTGTGTACATAATATTGAACTTTTTAAAACATATTTATTTGGCAGCACTTTTGCAACTGCCGTCAATTACAACAAAAGAAAAATAGGTAGTATTATTGTTTTAGTGTACAAAATAAAAAAATGCCTCAAATGTAGTGGATGTGTTTATATTAACTGATATCGATGGAGGTCACGAGCGGTAGAACTTAATGGATTGCAGAAGCTCTAATAAATAACACTGTTTGGGTTATACGTGTGTAACTGGTGCAATTAATACTTAATAAGTGCTTAAACTAAATAGCATAAAATATATATGATTAGGCATTCTGATGATTGCTTTGCAAGTGTTAAGACTTTTAATAATTTCTTTTTGTTGGTTTTGGTTTAATTGAAACAAATATTTCAACTCCATTTTTATAATACATCGTATAATGTCAATGACGGAATGACTCTCATTTGTTTTCCTAATGTACATTTGGCAATCGGCGCCAACCACAACCAATATTACATAGTCAGCACATGCTAAACTTACTTTAACACAACCATTGCTTGAATATACCATGTAATAAAATTTACAAAACCGAATCATAATCATCAATATCGGAACGCTAGTCGATTTTGAGGGCGCTCACACGTGCAACAATAACAGTCTTTGTTATTGCGCGAGAACCATTCTCGACATCTCCTTCTGAAAATAAGTTTCTCAAGTGTTGCCTGAAGTTTTCATCTAGCAACTATTTGAATTGGGCAAAATAAATAATTTATCGCAGAACCATAGGGAAACCCTGGGGAATGAAACCCAGTGTGGTCCTGTGTATATACACTGCTATCTTAAGACTAATGATGGCCTATGGAGCTGTTGTTTGGTGGCCCAAGAGTCAACAAATAATAGCAAAATTCAAGCCATGCCAGGTATAAAGAGTTGCCTGTGTGAGTATGCCGGAGCTATGCGAAGAACACCAACGAGAGCAATGGAGGTAATGCTGTGTCTTCCACCGCTAGATTTACATCTAGAAGAAGTGGCTTTGACTACCATGACCCGCCTCAAATTCGTTGGCATACTACCAAACGCAAGCTGTGGCCAAACCAGAAGCCGCCTGTGGACTGAGGCTGTCAAAACGATACCCCTTTTACAGGCATATGCAGACGGTATTCCGCCTCAGCTTGTCTTTGATAATCCTTACACCATACAAACTACTGGTGAAGATGAGACCGGCGTTGAAGGTGTAAACTATGTCTTCACAGTCGGATCAAAGAAGAAGGAAAGAGTAGGCTGTGGTATATATTCTAGAAATCTGCGACTGCGATGCAACTGGAGTATGGATAAAATGCCAGTGTAGTACAAACAGAACTCGCCGCCGATGGTATAACCATAGCCGCACAAGAGATTGCTCGCAGAGAAATAACGGGCAAGACAATCAGAATCTACACAGATAGTAGACAATCACTACTGGCCCTGAAAAACTACAAAATAACCAAAGGGTCAACATGAGAATGTCTTGTGAGACCCTGTCAGATGAATAACATCTGCCTATGTTGGGTCAAAGGACACTCACAATGCAACGGCAATAAGGCGCTGACAAACTGGCCAAGAAGGCAGCCAGCCTGAGAATCCTTGGGCCTGGTCCTTCAAGTATACTACCAATTGCAGCGAAAAATAATAAAGGAAACCACCCATAAGAAATTTAAGACGTTGTGGGATGAAACAAGTAGCTGTCAGCTGGCCAGAAATCTGAGATATCCCAGCGAAGAGACGGCTAAGAACTATCTGGCAATGTCTAAGGGAATACTACGACTTGTAACAGGAATCCTAACCGGACACTGCCGGGCAAGGAAGCACCTCTAAAACATGAGACAAAGTGACACACCCATCTGCAGAGGATGTGAACAAGAACATGAAATGGTCGAGCATGTACTTTGGAATGTTCCGCCGCGTAATCCTAAGGCGTTGGCCTTCTATGGCCAATTTGAGGAAAATGGCCCTAGGCAACAACATCATCTTTTGTACAACACTAGGCTGGTCGATGGCATAGGGAGACATTTCTCTCACGGAGGAAGCACAAGGGGCCCAAAGAGGCCCCTTGTCCCCTTCGGGCCCTGACCGACGTGCAGCGGATCTCTGATCCGCACTCCGGTCAAATTACAGAATACAGAAATGCTTTATTTTCGGCATATAGTATGATCATCCTAAAGTTCTACCAGCCGTCACCATAAACCGATAAAAATTGTTATTTTGACAAGCAGGTACTGTACTACAGTATACTAAACAAAAAGTTGTGTTTGGTATTTTCAATACGCCTAAGACACAGTTGCGTAAGATGCAAGGTCTGTTAATTAACTTATAGACAGTCGCCAAATATTTTAAAATTAACTTATAATTAATGAAATAATAAAATAATAATAGGTAGGTATCCAAAAAAGACCTATAGATATTCTAAACCATTATATATAAATTATATATAATATATATATATATATATATATATATATATATATATATATATATATATATATATATATATATATATATATATATATATATATATATATATATATATATATATATATATATACCATTATATATATTCTAAAACCATTCTTTCACTCATCCCTCTTCATTTCTTTATATGTATATACCTATAGCTGCAAATCACATAAAGTAGTAAAATGCTGGAATCATAATATTTGCACCTATAGAAAGTAATATTTAACGGCACGCATATCTTGCTACTTTTAGAGAGTTTGGAGAAATTTGAAGATTCCTTTTTTTATATAACGGAAGGCATATATTACGTGTTGTCTCCGTGAATCATCCGGACATGAAATTTATAGTCATAATGAAATTTATATTATCTGATGCTTAATATAAATTAAGAATGTCAATAAATTGTGCTCCTTTACATAAGTCGTATGCAATGGGATGGGATGCCTCTTTCCGACAAACAGAGAAAGGAGTTTTAATATTAGGTATAGTTGAATGTCGAGTAATATAATATTATAAATATTATTTCAGGTAGAAGATTGCGATTTTCTAGAAGCAAAAATGAACCTGGTTCCATCTTCCTCCAAGCAAGGCCAAAAAATGAGAAATTTGAGTCAAATAATCAGACCTCTTCTAGGCAGACAACAAAGTAGGATACTTAAATATATCGAGTTACTGTGGCCGCACTTCTTACAGGAAGGTCATAAGTAGGTACCAAGTAACTAATATAAATTCTAAACGAAATTATTTCGAGTCTTACTTGACTGGGTTAATCTGGTAGATTATTCAAAAAAAATATTTTTGCTGCCACTAGCGCTGAATTTTTTCGAAAAATACGTGTGCTTCAATTATTGTTATTAAACAAAACAATTTGTTTAATAACAATAATTGTTATGTTAAAATTTTTTTTTTTTTTATGCTTTTCATTACAACTTTCTTCGTAATAGTCGGATTGCAAAAACAGCCAAAGATAAATTATTCGTATCAATCTACGCTAATAAAATTATTGCAAAATTATTTTTTGCAGAGTTATACTGCAAAAAAACGCAAAAAATGTGTTTTTTGCTATTTCAATGTTTACGTTTTGGCATCTGTAACACATATATTGTTACCCTCCTAAGTATAATCCAGCAGCGTTAACGTGGACAACAATAGTTTACCTAATCTAGAAGAAATAAATCGGTAGGTTCGTACGGTGAGTATCGAAGCTACTAATTACCCGTGGTCGCCACTGACAGTTACGCAACCACGTCAGATGGTTCCCAACTATACTGGGTGTCTAAAGTACCCTCAGAAACTTCTGTAATTATTAGTGAAAAAAAAAGTACTACACTAATTTATTGAAAAATATTGTTACGTTCACTTTCCTCTAGTGACATGAATCATGAATTGGTATGGAGTTCAATTGTATGTTTTCAGGTCTACGATATTATGAAAAGGTCACTAGGCGCGCCTTCTATAATACGTGACTTTTTAATACTTTGAGGGTTAGTAGCTAGATATCTTGAGCCATACGCACCACCGCATTTGTTGCAATGTTAAAAATTACGTCACAGATCAATACTTAATTGAATTAAAAATTCATTCGGCTGTCCTAACTGTCAAAATAAAGATATACCAAAAATTCAAAAATAATGTTATAAAGAGTAAGATTTATAAGATGCTTCACTCTTGTGCATATATTTTTAAATTTTGATATATTTTTACAAAAAACGATTTTGCAAAATAAACAAATTCATTACTTCAGTCGAATAAGGCGAAATAATGGGCAAACATCGGAATGGATCGGAATAAACTGAAAATTTCTATAAACCTTCATTTTGGTGTTATGAAGACAGAAATTTGGGTGTGTGCTTATGACCACACGATAGTGAAAACTTCTAATTTTCGAATTTTGTGGCCCCCATTAACAATGATTGGGGGCGGTTTGACTTCTTTTGGTTCGATTTCACCTTCCTCGGGCTCCGGGATCTCTTGGATATCCCTGCACGTAGCTGTTATACGATTCTGTAGATGTTGAAGGTTTAGTAACGGCGTTTTGTAAACCACTGATTTAAGATACGCTCCATTTGTACTGATATCAGGAAATCTAGCAGGCCATTCTATCGCCCCTCTTGTTCCTATCCACCTGTCAGGGAATGTGACATTCGACCACTCACGCACTAGCGTAAGTGCCTCATCTTAATATTTTTAAATAATTTTGTAATACCTCAACCAAACTCCCAAAATGGTGCACTGCTGTAATCGGCATGAAAAGGTATATGACGATATATGAAGACCCCTTGACTGTCAAAAATGTTCCCCCCTAAAATAAAAATGTCCCGGCGAATTCTCAAATATTTTGCGGTTTTCAATTACAGGGGGTAGTAAGTTTTAAAAGGAACAGATAGTAGAATAACTATTTGAACTACGGGTCTATCTTAAAAACGGTTAATTGTTCAATTAACTCTAAACCTAAAAATATTAATCTTGGAAAAAAAATTATATAAAAGTTGTAGAGAATTCCATCGTCTGCAACTTTACTCTGTCCTTTTGCGGTATTTCCTGTCGCATGCTCCCCCTTTGTGCGCGTGCGGTTCAAATCCGTAATGCATCATAAAGCTGCACCATCATTTTTTTTACTGCACAAGTAACAGTGGTAGGTGTAGGTTCCTGTTTTCATCGGTAGTGGTTTGGTGCAGGGGCTTCTGGTGCATAGCTAGGATGTTTTTGTTGGTGAATGAGAAGCTGCAGATGTTACAACGCACCACCTACTTCCTCCATTTTGGAAGGAGTTTCAATGTCACTGGTGTTTTTGCTTTTTCGCTGGCCGTCTCTTCAGACGCGCTTTTCGACACTTGGGCATTGTTAATGTGCCTGAAGAAGTGTATCGTCAGCTTATCTAGCCCTAGAAGGCTTTCCAAGCACACATGGCACCACGAATGAGACGTTGTACCGGTCACTAGAGTTGATCTCAAGGCGTCTACGGTGTCGAAATACGGCTTGAGGCACAGAGGGCGCGACCGAAGCTTATTCTCCATTTTGAGGCTAACCGCACATTATACGGGCACTCTAACTCTAAAATATGTCAAATAATTTGTTAACGATTTTTTTGCATTATTTTTCCAATATGGCGGCGAAACCGCTAGGGGGAGTTGGATAAATTTAGTTTATCAGGATCTCAAAATGTACTAATGTACAACGGCGAGCAGTTCAAAATAAGTGCACTACTATATATTTATGTATGCCATATTTCCTTATATTTGGCCCTTATAAAACAGACTTGAAAATTTGAGGTTTGGTTTGAGCAGTGTCTACCTGACAAACACAATGACAACTAACCAATCACTATCTCTGTTTTTCTCTTTTTATCTGTTTTACTCTGTGCAATAAATATAAAAGCTACAAAGCAAACAATAATTTTTGAATTTAAGATAACAAAACTGTAATATGAAACACGTAAAATCATCAAGAGAAATTAGCAATGTGTCATGTCAACATAAGACGTCATTTGAAAGGATCAGAGTACAATAGGAAAAAAATCGATTAGGTACTTTCCACATGCACGACACTGTACCAATTTTCATCTTCCGATTTTTTCCCAAGTAACCCATATTTAAACCCTGGTTGCCTGGTCTAAATGTGTATTTTTTAATATTTGGTCTATTTTTATTTTTTATTTTTATTATTATTTTTAGGACAGCCGAATGTATTTAATTTATTTATTGACTTGTCATTTTCAACATTACCTATAGCATATGCCTTTGGCACGATCGAAGATATCTGTACAAGCTACTAAACCTCAAATTTTCAAATATTTGTCTTAAAATGTAAAAGTTACAGATGCAAATCTCATCGATTGAAATCGCAAAAAAATTTCGATTACATTTTTGCGGTATAACAGCGAAAAATAATTTTGCGATATTTTAATTTACGGAGATTGATAGGAAATTTAATAACGAATATATTATCTTTGACTGTTTCTTCAATCCAACTAATACGAAAAAAGTTCTAAGCGAATGTATAACAAAAAAATGTTTTTACCGTGTGTTTACTAACAATAATTGAAGCACGCCCTTGGATGGAAAACTATTTTTCTGAAAAATCGGGTCATATTTAAAAAGGCTTGCGGCAGAAATTTCCTTTTTGAATACTCTAACTACGGGACTGTGGTAGACAAACTTGAGTTTTATAATATGTTCTTTATTCTTTATTTTTAATGGCCATATCACAACCATCTAACCAATCAGTTTCCATAGTCGCGTCACTGAATACATAAAACAAGCAATCTTCAGAAGTCCTCTAGAACAGCTTATTTTGATATTTTTTTTATAAAATTGTTTTTTTAATATTATTTAAAATCAGAAACCTTTTGGAGAGGGGACGGAATTATTTCTATTGTTCAAACAATATTTATCCTATTTATGCAGGAAAGAAATATTTTTTATACTATTTCCATTGAAAACAAAAGAGATATTTATTTTATTTTTTATATTGCTATTATAAATATTTTTAAATGATCTTATAAACAATTACCTATAAGTTTTTTGTACAAGAAAAAGCAATTTCGCGTTTCGGAGACTTCTTCAATTATTGGTGGGTGATTATCGCAATCACATCGACGGCAAACAATACAGGCAGGTAAGCAATGAAGACCACTTTTCTGCAGCTACACGCTGAACCGCATCATGTTTTGCAAGAGAAAAATATGATTTTTAAAACGTTCTTAGGTGCTGCTGGTTGCGTCATTTTTATTGGTTTTAAATAATTATCTTTTTGCCAACCCAACCCCATTCTTCAGGAGGTATTGAGGATTCCTTTTCAATTTCTGGGGACTTGCAAGTAGATTCTCTTAATATATTGTTTTGCTACATCTTTTGTCAGAGGTAACGAATGAAGTAACGCTTTTATCTTTTGAAGTTAATGGCTATGAAACGTTTATATCGCAGTTCATGCAAGTTTATGGCATTTTTTTGCACCATGCCTTGTGGGAATACAATTAATACCTTCATTAAAAAGCACTTCTTCACTTTGCTCTTCAACCATAAACGTTTCAGATGCTTCATAATGATCGTTAAACATTTTAATAAAACCACTTTTACTTTTGTTATAGAAAGCGGATGTAGTATCACGTCCAGTGAATGCATTAATAAAGAAAATATGCTCTTTTAATATTTATATGTTTTTTTAACATTGTTTTTGTTGAATAAACTCGTTGTAAGGCATTATTTTTTAGTGGTTTAAAAAACATTTCTTTATCATCAGGTGCTAAAGCCAACAATAATATTAACTCATCAATGTCCTCTGCTACAACAACTACATGAAGATAGGAACAATCTACATCTAATTGCACGATTAAAGGGTCAGCATCACTTTCTGCTTGACTCACCTCAATATTATTTTCGAACAGTTTTTTGCAGAGAACATTAATAAACCTATTTTTATTTTTATATTTATTTTTATTTTATTTTAACATCTACATTTTATACTGAAATTAATATATGAAGAGTTCTTTAGGAGAAAATAGACAGAACTGAATTTTTTATATAAATATCACAGACATTGTTTAAACAATATAAATAACTTCTTCCCCACTCCAAATGTTTTCTGATTTTAAATAATAAAAAATATTTAAAAAAGCAGCAAAATCGGAGCTGTTCTTGAGGACTTCTGAGGAAAAAGATACATTGACGCGACTAGTATACCTTTTTAGATTCACCATAGGTGAAAAACGATATGCTGGACGCATTTTACTCATAGGTGCCAATATGCAAGGATTAAATACACACTTGGTACCATCCATTCTGAAAAATTTAGAGCACTTACCAGCTTTCATATATGATACACGACTGCTCGATGTACGTACCTATCCCTCTTATTTCGAATAATGTTGAAATAAATTACTATTTTAGAAGACTAAACTGACGAGTTTTATAAACGTCCAGTACAATTTTCCTGCTGTGATTCTTCTGTCAAGGATTGATGAGTGGTGGAATTACATAGACGAATACGACCAGCATAGTTTAGTTTCCACACTGGAAGAAATTCACGCAGGTTTACCCATTTTAATTATAGCTTCATGTAAGACGGATATCCCCACAAGGGTATGTATATTGTAAAACGATATAAATAATGCTTGCACAGGGTGCTCAACAAAGGCCTGTTTTTTCAGTCAACTTGTATCATGTTTACCTTATGTGTTGCTTTGAATTATTTTTCAATTTTGCTCCTCTTTTGGCAGAAAAACACATGGATTTAGTAAAATGTTAATTTTCAGCATAAAGTAATAGAACCACTTGATTTCTAAAATTTGCCTATATTGTGATTGATCATGGAACACCAAACTGAAAAATAAAATTAAAACTGACATTTTGAATACTATTTTAACAAACATGGTGCGCGTAAGTGAAACTCTTTTAGATAGAGCCGTTCGCAAGTTCTGACAACAAAGAAAAGCGGGTACTAGTTTGGCATGTTCTGACAACAAAGAAAAGCGGGTACTAGTCCGCTGGACTTTTTCCGGCTATATGGAAAATTACATTTTCATTTTTTTTCGCTTGCACAAAACTTTTGATTTTGCTGATGATAGACCCAAAATTATATGGGTTTTAGGACATAAAATTTCATTCTTTTCATTTTCATGCTGTAAAAGCGGAAATTTATTTTTTTTATTGCAGGTTCACGTGACCGTCAGAGCCCTTTGGAACCCTGTAAATTGCATGCCTATTATTATAAGACTAAATTTGTTTTAATTTTCTT
>CAXKVY010001523.1:0-51612 GCA_964058915.1 Tetropium fuscum
AAAGTTACTTCTTTAACGGTATAATTTGAAGTGCTTCTAGCTGAAGTGCTTCGGTATAATTTGAAGTGATTTGCTAGTACTTCTCCTCATGTCGACCGCGATACTTATTGTTTACCAATAAACAAAAGTGTGTGATAACACATATTTGTGGAGTCATGTTTCTTCTCAGACATGGTCAATGGTGTAGTGTTTTTTCTCCTGTTGTGTATATATGTCACGGTACCTTCCCAATCACTGGATCTGCTGTCAGGTAATGACTTAGAAATATTTTACAAAATTTTAGTGTTGACAAAAGGAGGAATAATTATATTATATAATATATGGATACATTTTGTGTAGTAACATAACAATCCCTTTAAATATACATAAGTTTTTCTTCGTCGGTATAGGATAAAAATAAAATTAAGGATTTCACACTACGTCGACGTTTCGTTTTGTTTTAAAAGCATCTTCAGGACTACAAAATATATTATTATAATGTGTATATAAATAAACAATGTAAAAAACATTTTAAGATCGTCTGTAAAATTAAGTATTGTATAAAAAATTTAATAACATTTTTTAGAAAACATCTGTTAAAAAAAAACTAAGTAAAAAATATTTTAAGTTAATAACATTAATTTTTTTTAATTGAGGTATATAATATATGAACATCCTTAATTAACACGTGAGTCACTTACCTAGGGAGACACCCCCTTAGTAAGGCACAGTGTTTATTGTCAATAAATAAATAAAATATACTGTACTCATACATAATAAACAAAACAACGTTTTGAATCAGGTTATTCTGCTATCTGCCAGACAACTACAAATTATGCAATGAAGTTATTTAATAAGAACAACTGCTAACTAAAATTTTTTCATTGGTATGTGTTTTTTTTATTAAATGATTATAAATAATACTTAAATAGTCGATATTAATTATTACTGTATACAAACTATATCACTTATAAGTCTTTTATTGCAGTAAGTTTCATTATCTGATATACTTGATATATACATCATCAAAATCAAAGTTGAAATTATGATTTTCTGTGAAATGATGTGCAGCCAGCGCTATTTGTTCTTTTTTGTTTTCATATTTTTCATTACATGAATATTTATGTTCATTTAGACGTGACTTTGAATTTGGTTTTGTTTGTCCTGTGCATGTTTTCTTACAATATTTACATGAAATTTTTTACACTATAATTGAATGATATTCCAAGGCTAAAGGATATTTCTTAGAATTGTAGAAGTTACCAACAGTTTTCAAATAGCAAAACACAATTTGTGTAATATACACTGATTTTGCGAAGACCTTTGACTGTGTGCACCATGAAACTATTATATATGAACTTTTTATATTTGGGTCTATGTGATAACCTTATTATATTGTTTTATTCCCTATTAACGAAAATATTGCAATACGTTGAGTATAGAGGATTTAAGTCCACTTTATATGCTGCAGGTACCACGTGCCACGCAGGGATCCTCTGGGTCCTTTAACGCTCTTATTATTTGTTGATGATGTTGATGCTATATTCAAGGAATTTGTTTGTTAGAGTAATTTAAGATCAAAAATACTGAGAAATGTTATAGTCAGAGTTACGCCTTGGTCAACTGGTGTGCTGAAAACTAACTTAATACCTTATGTCTTATGTTGTTATATTGTAAGGAAGTTGCTTTTTATTTACTTTAAATTAATACCTGTTTTGTCCTTAAAGCCTTAACATTATCAGTTACATAATTTCGAGAATATTCAAGAAATCACATTCGGTAGTAGCAACCACAGAAATTCAAAAAATAAATAAAAATATTAACACTCAAACAATCGATTGATAGGATCACATCAATAATCAATCATAGTTCACTAGTCATGTACTGTCACTGACTATCGTCATATTTTTCACAGCCATTGAAACTCGAATTCACGTTATTTTAACCACCCTGCGTGGAGGGGAAACCATAGCTTATTATAGGTATGTATTACGCGAGATATTATAACAGTTATTATTATATTCCGTTATTTCGATATTTTAGAAATGTAATAGGACACTGGACTTTAGTTTATTAACAAATGTTAATTTAGGTTAATAGTAGAAGAGTAGGTATTAAAATAAACATGGTGAGCCCAATTTTACAGTGAGGCTCTGCCTAAGTTTCTTCATACGACGAGCCGACACTGCTTAAAAGACCTATATAAATTCATCAAAATTCACCAAGTGATTGTAACACGAGGAGCACAAGTAATTATTGCAATATATTGACATCCATATAGAATTCATATTAGAAAATTATTTAAAATATTGTTGCACTAGGATTGCATTGTTAGTAAATATTGCACACCTGGGAGTGATTCTAAAGTGCATTTGTTAATCAGGTCTCAGGACGTGATTAAAATACACTGCAACTCCATTCTAGCAAAATAATATGTGTTGTGTACGTCTCCAGTTTCTTTATTTTAAGATATACAGCGGATTTAGTGGAACTATGTTTTTTTCGTGAACATCTGAAATTTAGGATTTTTTTTACGCCTGTGTATTACACAGGCTGTACTGATAAAACGAGAATGATGGGAGTTCTTTCATTTTGTAGCCTAATGTATGGGCTTCATTTCCGTTTTTGATTTGTTTTTTAAACCCAGTATCTTAAGAGATATGGAATATGGAGGATTTCCACTATTTTTGAAGTAAAAAATCTCTCTTAAATTTTGTTGAAATAATGTAGGTTGGCTTTGGAAAAATTGCCTTATTGGAAATTGCAAAATATAAAAAAATAGACTAGTTTTCTAATTGTCATACTAAATACCACGTTTATCAATAGATCAATTAAATTAGGCAGTTCTTGATGTTCTGTTAGTGGAAGCGCTCAAAGAGCTTGAAAGCTCGCGTGAAAGCTTTTTGTTAGTCATAGTGTTATAAGTCATGGGCAAGACAGCAATTAAATTCGTATAATTTTCGCCATGGTGGAGTTCGTGTTCGAAAAACTACTGCTAGAACTTATAGATGAACAAGTTTTATTACCAGAAGAGGGAGAACTGTTACGGCCTCAGAATTAGTAGAACATGTTCAAAAAGTGAATAATGTAAAAATACAGTTCGGAGGCGATTACCTGTAAAAGACCCCGCACGGAGCATACGGAAAATGGCCCTGGGTGAAAATGTCCCATATTCGAGGATATTATCCAAATATCGATGGTGATCAAAAGTGTCCATGGGCCCGAGGTCCGCACACGCGATCCGAAGGAGCGGGAGGGGCAGGGAGCTTCTCATATACGGAAAATGGCCCTCGGTTAAAATGTCCCATATTCCAGGATATTACCCAAAAATCGATGCTGATCAAGTCTCCATAGGCCCGAGGTCCGAAAACGCGATCCGAAGGAGCGGGAGGGGAGCGGAGCTTTTCATATATACCTTCATATATACTTTCAAATCATATCTATTATGCGTATACATACGTATCTGTATGATTTGATACAAGAGCAGATAATAACAAATGCCGCTAGTATCAGCATTACGCAAGGTGCACCACGTGGAGATAACTAGTCGGACTTTTTTTTTCTTTATTTTGTTTTTATTTTTTCCTTGGTTTATATTTTTTTTGTTTGACACTTCCAACACTTTTTCTTATCTTATATCAACAATATAGAATATTGATAAAAAAGGACTCTCACTTACCGCGTGACAATAACTAATCCAGGAAGGTATATATATGAAAAGCTCCCGTCCCCTCCCGCTCTTTCGGATCGCGTTTTCGGATCTCGGACTCATGGAGACTTTTGATCAGCATCGATTTTTGGATAATATCCTGGAATATGGGACATTTTCCATGAGGTCCATTTTCCGTATATGAAAAGCTCCCCGCCCCTCCCACTCCCTCGGATCGCGTTTTTGAACCTCGGGCCCAGGGAGACTTTTGATCAGCATCGATTTTTGGATAATATCCTGGAATATGGGACATTTTCCATGTGCCATTTTCCGTATATGAAAAGCTCCCCGCCCCTCCCACTCCTTCGGATCGCGTTTTTGGACCTCGGGCCCATGGAGACTTTTGATCAGCATCGATTTTTGGATAATATCCTGTAATATGGGACATTTTCCACGAGGGCCATTTTCTGTATATGAAAAGCTCCCCGCCCCTCCCACTCCTTCGGATCGCGTTTTTGAACCTCGGGCCCAGGGAGACTTTTGATCAGCATCGATTTTTGGATAATATCCTCGAATATGGGACATTTTAACCGAGAGCCATTTTCCGTATGTTCCGTGCGGGGTCCTTTGTAGTAAATTTGAGGGCAAGTCGATCAGATAGACATCCCACGTTATCAATTGAACACAAAGAAATGGTAATTTTTGTAGAGAACATTTGAACTGGAATTTAAATCAGCGAAGCTGTGTATTTACGGATGAATCGGGTTTCAAATTAAAAGGAACTGATGGCCGTACTAGGATATGGCGAGAAAAGGTGAACATTACCAAGAAAATTGTATGATCACAGTGAGTCCCTATGATTAAGGGTCAGTTAAAGTATGGGCTGGTATATTCACAGGTGGAAGGACCGACGTAGTCGTCTTAATTAACCAAACTATGGATGCAGAAAGGTACCTAAATCAGGTTTTACGCTGTTACCCTTTGCAATTCAGAGAAGGCCTAACTTTAGTTATGTGATTATAACGTAAGACCACATCGAGCTAGAATTATTAATAATTTTCAAGAAAATGAAATTTTGAGATTAATATGGCCTTCCCGATCACCGGACCTCAATCCATTTGAACATATGTGGGATGTTCTTGGAAGACGTTTAAGGAATCGTCGTAGATCTTGGGAACGGGTTAATCTTAACGAATTGCCTTACGCCATTATGGAAGACTGGCCCCTGGTGAGTCAAGAATAAATAGCATGACGAGGCGTTGCCAGACTGTAAGAGGAGGTGCAACAAGATACTAACACATAGTAGTTGTTAATGTTGTTATTTCATACTCATTTCTTGTTTATATGTTTTGCTTTACGTTTTCTATAGAATTAATTTAAGTTACCCACCAGGTGTTCCACCATCCTTAAAAATTAATAACCTAATATGGCACATGCAGTTATTAGTCAGATCGACATGTTCAGTGATACATATTTATAATCAAACTAAACTTACACAAAACGTGATATAGGTAAGTGAGAATGGGGCGATTGTGCGCAAAGGGCAACTATAAACACCTATGTACTTAAGAAGGTAACACACCTTCAACATCTTGTCATCAGGAAAATATACCTATGTGCCGAATACGGAAAATTAAATTTCGGATACTCTGATCGATGTTGTTGTTTCTTAAACATTTGCCCAAATTGGAGGATATTTTTTTGATACTGCAGGTTGATAAATGGGAAATGCTATTATAAAAGCGAGATTTGTCAACCAATTAATGTTGTGTGAATACCGAGTGTAACAATTAAAATGATTTTTTTATCAGTAAGAACGGGCAGAATGTACCCTAAGTTTAACATTAACCCTTTACTCATTGTAGCTTGATTCTTAAAGAATGCAGATTCGTCTTTGTTATATACAAAGGCAGAAAGAAAGTAACATTTTTCATTGTTTTTGAGACCCTATAGAGTGAACTGATAATTGCATACATTTTATGATAGCGAACCGTAGTCTGATATTTTCTGAAGATTTCCTTTCTTTTATTTCTTTGCCATCTCAATTATTAAGGAAAATACAGTTTTAAAAACGGTATATACTGATAAAATAAATTTTATTTGAATAAGGAAAATTGCAATTTTCTGCTCTGAGTCTTCTGTTAATGGTACGCGAACTTCATAATTCTAATTCCACGTCCTTCTTCCATTTCGTTTCCAGTTTGATGTGCTGCTCGTTACCTGGTTTGGAGATCATCTATAGCCGTGTTTTCTTAACACAAATTTATTTGTATCATTATTTATTGTCAACGTCAAGCAAATAATATCCATCATATTGATTGTGACGAAAAATAAATGGGTGATATGACGAGGGCTGCGCCTGTAACGTTGATTAGTAATGGTAGATCTTACTTGATGTTACGGTGACGTACATAGACTAAATACATATCAAACACATCAAATATGTTTTAAATATATACTTATTTGTTTTAAAAGCACAAAAATCATATTAACTAATAATATTAATTTTATGCAACCATATATTTCTTTTTCACTATACCAAGACTTTGCTATAACATTATTCACCGTAAAGTATAAATAAAGCAAACGTATAGGTACTGTAAGTAATATCGTAAGGAGCTATACCCGTCCTTTCCGTTATTTTGTTTGTAACCTGTAATGTAACGTATACTTTGTAACTTGACCACAAACATGGTCAAGTTATGACCCACGTGCGACATTTATATTGTCCGATAGCAAATCAAATTGCGTAAGGTGCGTGTCCTTGTCGAATGCGTACGAAGACATCAGTGGCGGGTCGGTTATCTCGAAAGTTGGGTATACCAGGCAGTAAATTATGTCCAAAATATCAGTCTTGTTCTATTGCTGCGACCGTAAACATGAGTTCTATTGAGTCTTGAATCAGCAATCACCGCAATTGTGCATATTTTTAAATAGTTTTATTTAGCTTGACCTCGTATATTTGTTTATATGTTTGTTTCAAATCATGCAACAGCTTTTTCAATTACTTCCCGTTGAAATTTGGTAGGTGTATAATGTATAGTGTATAGTGTCCTGGCGACAATAAAATTCAATATTTTTTTTATTAAAATAAATCAAAACATTTAACTTGAACGGTTTTATTTTTAACCTGGGGCTTCCTGAGATTCTGACGTTTGGTAAGAACTAGAAACGTGGGGCGCATAAAAACGATATTTCAAATGCCCCCACGTTTTCATTTCTTATCAAATATCAATATCTCAGGAAGGTCCAGATTTGTGAATTATTTTGTAGCTTTTAGTACAACTGACGATTTAAAATAAAGCCGTTTAAGATAATTAAAAGTTTTTTAACCTATTTTCTATAGATGAAAGCTGTTCAAATGCAAAAACATCAAAATCCACAAAGGATATATTAAACATAAATTTTAATGGGGCTAAGAGATTGTGTAAAATATGAAATGATTAATGTTATGTACGATATGGTGGCTGACTATCGCCATATTTCCTTGGGTATCGCGGTGATGCCCTTTCTAGATAGATCTAGAGTTCTAAGACTTGATATTGACCGTAGTAGTTAATATAGTGATAACAAATTTAGGCATTTATTTCTAAAAATATGACAATAGAAAAATAATGTGCCACAAACCTATTTAAAGTGGCTACAGTTTTTATGTACCTAATGTAAAAATAAAATAAAAATGCCTCCAAAGATGCAGTCTTAAACGACACATGGATATTTAGCAGAAGATAATTAAGAATGGAATGAAATACGCAAGAATGTGTGTAATTTTTACCTGGTTATAACTCTGCATCACGATGTACCAGAGCTAAGCGACTGCTACTTTATTTCAGTAACAGAAAAATGTGAAAACATAAAACAGTAATGTGAGAACATAAAAAGTAAATGTTTCACTAGGTCATCGTGGTAACATTTCAAGAAACTAACAGATTCTTGTGCACCTAATAAGAAACGAAAGGCTGCTGTTCGAATTAGCTAGTTTTCCTAATTGCATTTTATTTTCTTTTTTATTATGTGTTTT
Source organism: Tetropium fuscum (assembly GCA_964058915.1). NCBI lineage: Eukaryota > Metazoa > Arthropoda > Insecta > Coleoptera > Cerambycidae > Tetropium > Tetropium fuscum. Next base: position 7,650 of record CAXKVY010001523.1, read on the forward strand.
AAATGCCTATCACTTTTTCTCAAACAATTCATGTTTGTGAACATGGTAGAAATCGATTAAATAGAAATGGTCTTCATATTTTTATAATTCAGCACGTATTTAATTAATTATAGTAACTGTACCTAAATGAAATTGGATAATATTGAGAGATAATATTGAGATAATATTGGATAATATGAGCGGAAATGCATTTTTAAATGAGTTTTGACATAATGAGATGAAATGATGAAATGTTTTTGTAAATATGACAATATTATTATGCGCCTCTTGCATTTTCCTGATATTTTCGCTTTGATTTTATTTGTTTATTTTGCTATTTTATAGGTATGCGTCTCTTCATTAATTAAGTTCAATTTTTCAATTTAATATTTTTTCAAAATCGGTAGGAAAGAACGAAAAATAATCAGTATAGTAATTAATCCATCCTTTTAAGATTTTTTCAGGTTAAGTAGGCGGGGTGACGGATAAACGTCAAATAATCACACAAACGCTGTGCAGTAATTGTGGCATAATTTTGTATCTTTAAAATAAATAACTGTTATTATTCCAAATAATTACATTATAGAATTCAAAAATATTGTAATAAAAAAAATATATTTTTTTTAATTTAAGGATTTCCCAAGTTTCTTCCCAAGACTTCCCAAAGAAGTTTCTTTGTATCCCTCATGTAGTTAATTTATATTTAGTCTTATCTCATGTGGTTTATTTAAATTTGAATTAAATCCACATTCATGATGAAAAGTTCAACTGTAGTGTCGCCTTGGTACCCAAAAAACTAATTTTAATAATTAATAATTTTGTTGCGAATTTATTCTTAAGATATAACAAAACATTTAATTATACGACGCGACGTTGGCCAAAATTCGGTCGGCCCGCACTATACCCCAGTGCCGAACATGTTAAATTTCAAACATCAATCAGTCAAACACGTATTTATACTGTAGAGAATTTTTGTACTTCTTAATAATTTACATGCCAATTTTATGTCTTCATGAATATTTAAAAATACATGGATTTTATTATTTTAAACTGCACTTCCTCAACATTTATCTGATAAAGTTCTTCATTGATCGTGTATCGGTTTACCATAAGACAAAACTAAAATCCATTAAGACATTGTGATCAATAATTTCACATTATTAGCATTATATTTCACAATATAGACATTTATATTTTTTATTTCAGTTGAACGTTTGGTAAAGCAGTGGTCCCCATTAATATGGATGTCTCCAGATGAAAAATACATGCCACTAAGCGCAGAGGAATTTCTGAGCCACGTATACGTTGCAGATGAACATGGAAATAAAATCCAAAAGTCCTATAATAAGTTGTCCCCTAATTTGAATTCGAAATCATTTTTTCTAGTCACTCATCAACCTGTAGGTATGACGCTCCATATTTTAAGTCATATTTTAATATTAAGTTATATTCTTTACTTTACGTTTATTGACTATAATTACACATCGTAGTATATTTAAAGTAACAAATGATGCATTAGTTTAGGTATTTCGCCAATTTTAGTTAACTAATTCAAATATTTATATTGAAATCTGTATACTTCCGTATACATTGATTATTAAACGGTTTTATTTAGCTTGACTACCTATATTTGTTTTTATATGTTTTTTTCAAATCTTGCCGCAGCTTTTTCAACTACTTCCCGATGAGCTAAATACTTGAAATTTGGTAGGTGTATAGTGTTCCGGTGATAATCCAATTTAATATATTTTTTATTTAAAAAGAAAATGGCGGATTCAAAATGGCGGAGTTTCCTATTTACAAACCGATTGGTCTCAAACTTGAAATTTTGCGGTGTAAGTTGTGGTGTAAATTCACTCAATTCAATTTTTAACTCAAATTTAAAAAATGCAAATGGCGCATCCAAAATGGCCAAAATAAATAGAATATAGTCCTTTCTATTTATGAACCGATTTGTCTCAAACTTAGAGGTAATTGCATTCGCTACAACATCATCCCCTATCCCATCATCTTAAGATTTCACTTTTTTGGAAAAATTGCCAATTTTGAGCCGGCTGTTTCTCGGTTCTGATCTCAAGTTGTAGCAAATTTAATCTACTTTAAAAACATAATAACATGTTTTATGAAAAAACAAGTAGTTTAGGAAATATAGTGAAAAAACCAAAATAAGTGCGAAAATATCGCGGTTTTTCGAGTGCTACGAAGTTAGCACAAGTCTTTCGAAGTTACAAACTTTGATATACACTGCTGGTAGTGGTCCTAACAACATACTAAAAAATCAGAACTAGCCGTTAGCTTGCGATTTTAGCGATTTCTACTATACTATTTGACTGCTTTTGTTGTTCGTATGCAAGAATACGGCTGTAAGAGATTATCTGCCCGCCTTGTATTATATGTATGATTATCAGAGTGAGTTCTAAATTGATCTACATTTTTACGTATATGTTTAAGAGTCTAATATGTAAATACTTGGCAGCAGAAGAATTCTCAGATGGATCTATATGTGGCGTGGTATGATGCCCATGAAGTATGCTTACCGCCTTCTTCTGATGCGTTCCCTCTTCTGGTAGATAAATACCATCTCTTCCTTCACAGAATTGCCCCAAAGAAGTACCCCATAGACGAAACTAGAATGAACAATGGCATGGTACACAATTTTCAATACATCGCTGGTTAATCAATTCTTCAGATATCTTAAACCAGCAAAACCTGCAATGCAATCATTGATCAAAGATAGTCTATATGCGAGATCTAATTTACAATGTGTCAAAAACTACATACACCTAAAAGTGTAATTGGTTCCGATTTACTTACCCCCCTATCTGAACTAATTTTTAAATGTTGGGTTTTGTTCCATTAAGTTTTAATTTGTTGGCTGTAAACCATATGATTGACTTGTCTCTATCAATTAATGCATTGTCATCTGCAAACAGGATGGATGCACTTACTATATTCTTTAATGCTGATGAAAAATCGTTTATATAGCAAAAAAACAGGATAGGGTCCGATACCGAACCCTGGGGAATTCCGTTGGTAACAGGAATCATTCCTGATTTAGTATCATTACAAACAACATACTATTTCCTATTTGTTAAATATGAGAAAAGTAATTGCAGTGTTTTACTTCTAATACCATAATACCCTAACTTAAGTCACTCCGTGATGACACCGTCAAACGCCTTTGCAAGGTCGCACATTGAGACAGAATTACTTAAACCTTCGTTAAGACCCTCAACCACATCATCAATCAAAGCGTTATTGCCCCAATTATAGACTACTGCTTTCTAAAGTCAAATTGAGTGGTCCTCAAGTTTTTAGTTTCAATGTATGAAACTATTTTTTCCTTTAGAATGATCTCGAATACTTTCATAATATCTGGCACCAATTGGTCTGTAGTTATCAATATCATCTACATCTCCTTTTTTAAACGTAGGGATATTTTTTGTTATTTTTAAAGTATCTGGCCAATTACCCTCCTCAACACCTCAATTCATCAAAATTGTGAGTAGTTCAACCAGACTCTAGAGCAGATTCATCGTAAGAATGAAATTTTTGATTAAACTTTTTTATCTTTTATTGCAGGATTGTTAAGAAGTAATAATACCTCATTTCTATATGGAAAAAATCCGAAAAAACACTCCATTCCAATATACGCCATAGTTACTCATTGCTCGACTTACAAATCATTCCATGCAAGTGATAGAGGCTCTATAACCAAAGACATTAATGCAATTTATGGGAAGCCTGAGAGCAGCTTCTATTTCCATGTAAGCTACTGGATATTTTTTCCTTATAACGAAGGAAAAGAAGTATGCTTCTTGGGTAAGATCCTCAATTTAGTCACTAAATCTATACTTATAATATAATTTTAGGTCGAGTTCCTGCCCCAAGAATATTCAACACTTGCTTTGGCCGGGTGAAGACAATGGGAAATCACATCGGCGATTGGGAGCATATGAGTTTATCTTTTGCTGGAAAACCCACTCCAGATAAACTACATCTGGCAGTTCATGATGCCGGAGTATATTACAATTACGACGACAAGGGGCGATACTTCAAATACGAGTCCAAAATAATTAGAAAAGGAGTGGCTCAGGTGCCTAAATTTCCCCAAATCGTGCGTTCGCAAGGGGGACACCCTGTACTATTTTCTGCATATGGATCTCATGGGTTATGGGGGGCACCGGGTGACCATGCGTTTATTAGCGTGCCAAAATTAACGGACAAGAATGGGTAATTGTAGAATATTTTAAATTTAATAATTAAGGTTAGAAAAATGTTATGATACATGTAGTCTTTACTATACACTTCGTTGCGAAAGCCAAAGAATATATTGCAGTTGATCGGAACAAACTAAAATCGCCAAGTTTCATTGGAGACAAAACATTTGGTATCACTGTGTTCATCAAAAAATTATAAACGACTTTAAAAGTGTTCTTAGTCTGTCCGTCCTTCCGTTGAATGTCATTTTTATGTGTAAAAGCTATATCAAAAACAAAATGTCCAAACAATGTAAGACTTGGCACAGAAATAGCTTTTGGATAAAGGAAGAATCCCATTGCTTCTGATATATCCAATAATAAATGCCCTCACTGAAATTTTTCTAATACATTAAGATGGTTACGCAACATAATTTTTAGTATTTTTGATACCTTTATATAATTCAGATGTCAATAAACTATCATCAGCTCTAGTGAAATAATATCGTAGTGGTAATATTTCTGCCATTTATGGTCCAAAGCGACGCAAAATCGGTGTCTCGAAAATTTTGGGGTAGCTCGAATTTTTGGTCAACAGTAAGTAAAACCATAATAGCTTTTTTATCGGATAAATTTCTCTTTTTAACAAAATAATTTTGCCAATGATTATATAAAAAAACGGAATTCGAACGATTTTGTCAAATGACCAAAATCAGTTTTCCAGCAAAATTACTGATTTGCAAAATTTTGAGTTAAAAATAAATTTATCCCTAAAAGAAAAGCTCGAGTGTTTTTTTGGCAAGATCCATTAATGACAGAATATGTGAACAATAACCATAATAATCATCTTTATTTATTCAATTATTATTTGAAGGAATAGTTATTCAAAACATAGTTGTTATAATTTATTTGGTTTGGTAGGTATACTGATATCCATATTCTCTTCTCTAGTTTCCAATATTCGTTTTGACATTTTTAATTTTCATGCTGTGATTATTGACGATGATGGTGAATATCCGGTTATCTTTATAAGTTGTTGATCACTTGCTTGGGCTAAATGGGAAACTGTACAGGCACGGTTTGAATGATTGGTAAAATTGTTATCTGTGATGACCAGTGTCCAGTCCAATTTTAGGCGTAGAATTTTTGAACACAATTTTGTCATGTTACTTAAGTATATCTTTACTGTCTACAGAACATGCCTTTCTTTCCTCTGGAAGACCTTGTAATTCCTTAAGTTTATTGTTTCTTGCATCATGTGCTTCTTTAAAAGTTACGTGGGGAAAAGAACAAATTTAATATTGTACTAAGGGAAAAAAAATTCCTTTTATCATCTTTGCAGTTTAATTCCAGATTGTTTGAACTGCATATTCTTTGTAACATTTCCAGTAATCTTAGTAATCTTAGTAATCTCCAGTTTTCTTATTCATATTATAAGCCTAAAGCTTTAAAAGATGTGCTATATTTTTTAATGGAATTAAATCTGACGGTTTGTAATTTCGGATTGGACAAAATTCGAAAGACGATTTCGTCGTTTCTTGTAATTTGCTCAGTCAAAATTTTCACAAAACGACTCATATTGTACAGTATAGTTTCCATAATACCTAATTAAATAATTCATTATAGCTGACAGGACAGATTTTAGTGACGTGCGACTACTAGATGTACTTACCCTGCTATTGAGGGACAGGTATTTTTATCGGTGATGAAATACGATGCATCTTCTTTATCCATGTCACAGTGACAAAAATATGAAAATATGTCAAATAGACTCTTTTTACAAAGGAGATAATTTAGCAAAATAAATATTCAAGACGGCGGATATTAGATGGCGGGCATGACTGCCATCTATGGTTCAGATACAGATACATAAATATTCAAGATGACGCGACGGCTCCAAGATGTCGGAATGCTTTTGCCGTTTATGGCCCCAATTGCTTCAAAATCGGTACCTATGCCGGGTTGTATCAAGAATTTTTCGTACAAATAAATATTATACAAATTAATCAATAATGACTATGTTTATCATCACCTTTCTACAAGTTTTTTGTTTCGATTTAAGAAACAATGCATTATTTTGCCCTATTTTTATACACTTATATCATTCAGAAACCAACAACAATGTCATCTGTCAACAGCTGACTGCCCAGCGTTTCAGGTTTACTCCCAGAGCCCCTTGCACATCTTTTATATTTCACATTTATTATTTTTATAATATAAGGATCTAAATAATTACAATAACATATTTATAAAAACATTTTTTATTAATGTAATAAAATAAATAATAAAATTGATACTCATATCAAAACTACCAAAACTACCAAAATACTGAATTTATTATTATTAAGGTAGATACTAAAAGTACAACTAGATTTAAAATTTGTCTGGTATTAATTAGTCAAGAAGTAAAACACATCTTGCTCAGGAATTATGCAATAAACTTCAAGTGAACCAAGTTTTTATACTGTAATCATTATGACAAATTTGAATCTCAACCACACCTCAAAAATATTACCTAACAAAGGGGGTGTAAGAATGGATATATTCCCATTTTTCAGAATCCATTAAAATATAAGTTATTCTAATTTTGAAATAAAAAATTATATTTCAAAACTACCTGAAACCTTCGAAAATATAACACTAAAACTTACTTATGATCATTTATTTATTTATAACCCCACATAGTAAACCAAATACAAAAGTAACCCATGAAGTTGCGAGTGCAATGCTATTCTTTGTGCCAATTGGTAATTTTTTTTCATAATCCTTTATAATTGTGTGATAAAATAAATATTCTAAAATAATACAAACGTGTATTAAATTTTATTTAATAATATAGTAATAGCCAATAACGTTTGTATCTATTTTAATGTTGCAGATTTGGCATTCCATGGAAAACTTGGAACAACATAGATATATATCATTTGGGTAAGACATCCCTTCCATACTGGATGAGTTTTAAAGGAAAATGGGGTAACCAAAAGAGCAACTGTTTACTTTTCAAGAAACTAGGACTTTGCGAATTTACTGACGGTCCTGCTGGACTACTACGCCAAAAACAAGATTTTTATTGTTGGCCCAATTGAAGAAATTAACTATTAACAATAATTGATATCCACGTATATAATCATTTTAGGTCATAATATGTCGTCACCTCTACAAAGTGTTCATTCGATATAAGATTATTCTGTGGCATATTAATTTAAAAAAAAAACAACTTTTGTTGCTTCCCTACTCGCTATCTGCTATCAATAATAAAAAAATTCACCGCATGTAATTTTGTAATTCATTTAGGCAAGTTCATCAGTACGTGTTGTATTATTTTTTTTCTAAACAGATACTTCTTACAAATGACTTTTTGGGCATCCTAGAAAAACAAGATCATTTTTTCAAAATTAGATTATGTGAGGCGACATGCGAAATGAAAATTACAAAAATTTAGATGTTTGCAAATTTTTGTGAACTTTTTTCCTCCTACAGTCTAGTGTCACCTTTCACAATCCTCAAAAAATAGCGAAATGAAATTCGATATCCGACATTGAGATATAATTTTCGATATAATATCTGGCATAAAATTTCGATTTTTAACACTAGATTTATCACTAATATACCTACCATATTTATCCTCTCTGATAGACATGATTTAGTAAATAATGCTTTTCTACATTAGCAATATTGTCTAAAGTATCATTCACATAAGGCAACGCAGAATTAGTGTAAGAATTAACGTAAATCTTAAAAAATTACCATACAAGTTTTCCGTTCTTTGTTCAGGATGAATTAACACAACCGTAAGCCTTAAGGATGAATTATGGCAACTGGCAACAGCAAAACATAGCAAGCTAAAGTAATAATTCTTACAACTTACAAGAGCCAATTATATTCATTTATTTCGCTTGTGCGCTGCGGGATAATGTTTGAACTCTTTTTAGCAATTATTTCCGATTCGTCTAACTTTTGGTTTTACATTACTGGCCTATATAGTACATTCCGTGAGTCGAACGAATATGTAAGTATTTTAGAACGCTACCAAACCACCTTCCTCCCCCGTTTTCGAGGATGCTGAGCACGATGGCGGGGATTTAAATTTCTTTTTGAGTGGGGCAACCCCCCGAAAACGGCCAAAAACCACCCCCAAACGGCCGAATTGGGTATTTCTCGTGATCAAAGAAGAAACCCTCGTCATCCTTCGTTTTCGATGACGCCGGAAACGATGTATATACCTACCATATTTATCCTCTCTAATAGACATGATTTAGTAAATAATGCTTTTCTACATTAGCAATATTGTCTAAAGTATCATTCACATAAGGCAACGCAGAATTAGTGTAAGAATTAACGTAAATCTTAAAAAATTACCATACAAGTTTTCCGTTCTTTGTTCAGGATGAATTAACACAACCGTAAGCCTTAAGGATGAATTATGGCAACTGGCAACAGCAAAACATAGCAAGCTAAAGTAATAATTCTTACAACTTACAAGAGCCAATTATATTCATTTATTTCGCTTGCGCGCTGCGGGATAATGTTTGAACTCTTCATTGTTTTGTTTTTGACATATTTTTAAGGAGGTTATGTGGAAACTTGTAGTCTGTTATGTTTATTATATTTTCGTGTCACGCAGAAGATAGATGAAAAATTGACAGAAATACTTTTTAATTACCCTGCAATATGGATGGAACAGAATATCCAGTAATCGTCTCACCTGAGATCCTGAGAACGTAAACGAATTACTACTGCCGAAAAAACACAAATTTTTATATGACTTGTCATAATATTGTTTTGAAGTATTTACTTCTAAAATAAAATAATATATATGTATAAAATATGTAGGTATATTTAAATTAATTAATTTATGCGTAGGTACCCATCGCTTCTTGGTATTATACGACAAATTGGAATTAAGTTTCAAAGATAACGTATAAAACTGTAAAAATATACAACTGTTTTTTCTGGATCTCGTAAGTGGGCAAGCGCTGCTGACACTAATTCTACGTTTTACATTTCTATGTATACTAATGAATCTTAATTTTGCGCTCTCATATTAATTTAACCCTAACTCTGCGGTAATCTATGTGAAAGTTCTTTGGTTCTTACCAATTAGTTCTTACCTACTGGCATAAAAGTTTAAGCCTACCGGTGAAAACCAAGTTTAAATGACTAATAACGCTAATAAGTAAAGTCATTGTAATAAAGTTCAGCCTTATAGTGCCATCTGGGTTTTAGTAGATTTACTAAAATTACATGCTACATTGTGTAAAAGGAGAAATTTCATGAATTTCGTTGAATTCGTTTACAGTTGCCGGAGATTACTGCATATATTATATGTGGCCAAAACAATGACTTCAGTACCCGGAATAAAGGTGGCGCTGCAAAATATAATATAGCTCAGATATTTTGTAACAGATGGCACGCCAAGGATTAAAGGTTATGATAAATGATCATAGATATACCAATTCTTAGTCCTTCGCGACACGTATTAGTTTTCGTATTCCAATTTTGTTTGTGTTTTCCAATATATTCCAATTTTTACTTCTTTCCCGTATTGGTAAATTTTGCACCAAGCTTCTACACATATTAATATTCAAAAAACCACAGGGAGACACTCTCCTGGTGTTAAGATAATCCCTTGATGACCTCATCAAGATGGCCGTAATTTTGTACCGATACATTTAGTTATCGCTCAGATCTGTTATATTTAATCCAATTTTGACTTTTGATATGTCATTTTAAAGCTTAAGTAACGCTCTTTAAAAATATAAATTTTTTTGTACGAAGGGTAGTTTTGGCACAACTTTATAAATACCAGTAATTTATTAAAAATACCATATTATTATAAACAGTTAAGGTTAATAAAAAATATTTCAGTACCGCTATTTAGTACGTATAGTACGTAAATATTTCAGTACGTATTGACACATTTTTTATTCGAAAATATTTTTTCAGCCCCCACCAAACCCCCTCAAATCACTGCCAACCCTATAAATTCGCGACTATTATATACAGTGTTTTACAAAAATCCTCAAGATGCAAATAGAATTATTTTACTCAAATTAACTTTTATGAAAGTCTTTTTTAAGAGAAAAACAATTGCTTGAAACAAATAGTGTTTTAAATCCTATATATTGAAAAATGTCTGGATTGGTTGACCAAATAGGCTCATAATTATCTCCAACTTTCTTCCAGTCCCAATCGTTTGGATCTGCCTGTTCCGCGTCACGTTGAGGGTAATTTCTCCCTACAAAGCACTGAAGAATCGTCTTCTTAAAATGATTTAATAATAAATTTCCGCCCTCAAAAGTAGGCGGAATATTTTCAATAGAAATGTTCAGTTGACAAGATAACCTTCATTCAGTTTCTGCTGTTTAACAAATCGTTGAATAAACATAAAAGTAGGATCGTTATAATATGATAGAGACTGAGTGTGAGACATATTTGGAAATTCATGAAAAGCTTCGTCTACTTCTCTAAAGGCCATCCACATCTTCCATGCAGTGGTTTTGCCGATACCTCCAAAACTTGAAACAGTGTCTGCTCCAGTAAAAGTGTGACAGAAACGAAGCAAGTTTGAAACCCCAGGTGAAATATTCTGCTGCATCTGGTGAATTGGAAGATATGGAGGATGCCTTCCTGTTCCATATTCAATTCATAATTCCTCCATTTTATCTAACATAAAAATATGATGGTATATGGCAATGACAACCACATCGCTATCTACTGTTAATGTTGTTTTTTTTAATCTTTCAAGGACCTATCCTTCAAAGATGCTACCATGCCACACATGAAGCAGAAAACGAGCATCTGCTTTTTCATCAAAAGATGGAGATATATGATCATAAACTTAAATTAGACCCATTTGTATGATTCTCATACGTATTTTCGGTTACCAGATTCTGAAAAATTATTTCGTGTATTTCTTAATAAAATATGTGGAAAAATTCGAGGCAAATCGGACAAAGAATGTTTACTTATTTGGCAAACTGATGAGAGCTGAGGCGCCCGAAACAGGCCTGCAGTCCTGAAGGCCTACAGGCCTGAAGCCTGCTAGGCTTCCTTTAAATATGGGAAGCCTAGCTACTTTAGAAATAAAAGCAAAAATTCTTCTCGTACACACTAATTACTTAAGCTTTAAAATGACATACAAAAATAAAAATTGGATAAAAAATAACATTAAAGGTACGAGCGATAACTAAATGTATCGGTTAAATAAAAAACTAAATACAAAATTAGACCGGCTATCTTGATGACGTCATCAAGGGATGCTATTAACCCTACAGGAGTGTCCCTCTTAAAAACAACTCATTAAAAAAAAATAATACTTGAAATTGATTGATAAATGACGGAGTTTTGAGGTAACGAATATACAAAAAGAAACATAGTCGAATTGAGAACCGCCTCCTTTTTTGGAGTCGCTTAAAAATATGCGTCGCTTAAAAATATGCGTTTAAGGCTCTACAACTTTTAATATTTCAATATTTTCGATATTGTGAGTGTTTTATGAGAGACAAAAAGTCGCAAAATTACCCTTTTGGGGTACATTTTTACCCCCCACCACTTTAGCACAACTCCGCCGAGGGGGAAATCCTATGATAGTCATATTAGGCAAAAATTAAGCCATTAAAATAATAAAAGCTTTTTAGCAATTATTTCCGATTCGTCTAACTTTTGGTTTTACATTACTGGCCTATATAGTACATTCCGTGAGTCGAACGAATATGTAAGTATTTTAGAACGCTACCAAACCACCTTCCTCCCCCGTTTTCGAGGATGCTGAGCACGATGGCGGGGAATTAAATTTCTTTTTGAGTGGGGCAACCCCCCGAAAACGGCCAAAAACCACCCCCAAACGGCCGAATTGGGTATTTCTCGTGATCAAAGAAGAAACCCTCGTCATCCTTCGTTTTCGATGACGCCGGAAACGATGGCGATGATGTCTATCATCAAACATTGTCATCGACATTTAAAATTACTTGCTATAAATATAATACTCGCAATAAAATTCAATAAAATACAATTAATTTAACCTACGTCGCTTATACAAGTAGAATTACATGATTGATATTCTTGGTAGTGTACACCCCTCAAATTCGCATGTTTCATCAGCTGTTTCGGTATCAGTCTCGCTCACGAAAAAAAAATATAGAGCTTTTGTCCGTTACAGATGCTCGAGCTGAGTTTCTAATATTTTTTTCTTGTTCAGCATCCTCGAAAACGGTAGATGACGCTGATTTTCTCGTTCATCAAGAGAAAATCGTTTTCACCGTCGGGGGTGGTTCTTGGCCGTTCAGGGGGTGAGGTCAAGTTGGGGATGAGTGACAGCATCGTCATCGTTTCTGGCATCATCGAAAACGGGAGATGACGTGGGTTTCTCCCTCCATCAGAAGAAAATCACTTTTCACCCCCGTCGGGGGTAGTTCTTGGCCGTTGAGATGGTGGGGTCAAGTCGGGGATGATAGACAGCATCCATCGCCATCGTTTCCGGCGTCATCGAAAACACGGGGGATGACGAGGGTTTCTTCTTTGATCACGAGAAATGCTCAATACGCCCGTTTGGGGATTGTTTTTGACCATTTTCGGGGGTTGCCCCACTCCAAAAGAATTTTAACTCCTGCCATAGTGCTCAGCATCCTCGAAAACGGGAGGGAAGGTGGTTTGGTAGCGTTCTAAAATACTTACCATTTTCGGGATTTTTCCGACTCACAGAATGTACTTACTATATAAGTATCTTTTCTTTTTATAAGTAGATGTATTAAAGTATTCAATACGCTCTTTTATTATAGCATTCCTAAAGGAGAATCAAAATAGATTGGTAATTGCGAATACGATCTAGGTGTTGTTATATATTATTGTTTACTAGTAGGTAGTCTTAAATATCTATCTTACATAGAATAATAATATTCTATGTACAGACATGAACAAATATGAGATAATTCTCTATGCAACTACAATATTGATTTTTGTTCCTGTTAATTAGCAGGAAATAAATATGCCCGATGATTTAGTGGCATGGATATATCATTTCCATAAGCTCCGTAAAATTCGTTGAGCACTGTATATTGGTTTTTAAACAACTTTGTGCCTAAAAGGCATTTAATCACTGATATAACGAATATTGCGATGGTTTGAATTGTTAAACCCACACTATTATTTATTTCTATATAAATCACGGGATTACAATTTTTCCAATAATTATTTTAAAACTGAAATAGCTGAACGATTTACTCATAAAATGAGTTATTATAGGAGCGAAATCAAAATCACACAACAAATTTTAAACGAATATTTGTTTATTATAGTGCTTTATATTATATACAGTGTTTTAGAGACACATAAAAAGCGTTTAATTTAGTAGTTTTTACAAGTCAGTAAACACACATAAATCATTTTTTATTTAAGTCCTAGATACTTTATTCTGTATATATAAAAATATTTTACGGTAATAGTAATCACGCTCATACGTAAAAAAGTTTTTAATACCAATTCCATATGAAATTTCAATAAATCAAAGTCCGTCAATATCAATATCTAAATATTGTTTTTACATTTACATTATCGATGCCAAATCTCATTTGGTATATAAAACCCTTTGTATGTACACCCATTTCAATTTTAGATTTTTTGGATTAATGTAATTTCCTCCCCGATTGCTCTAATTACATCCATCATTCATTGGTGGATGTAAAATAAAAAATGTATGCTACATTTACATCGCTATTTGCCATATAATTTAAAGTTTGCTATTTTGTAATCTTATTCAATCTTTTTATAGTTACCTATCTAAAGACAAAGGAAAACGCAACAATACATTTGAATGAATAATAATTATGTTTTGTAAATTGCATAATGAATATGTTCATTTAGAGCCAAGGAGCTGTAATGGTGAAAAGTCCGAGATGACGCGGATGTCTGTCGGCTTGATATATGGCAATAAATTACATTCTAGGACTCATCAGAAACCCAGTGCAATTTTTTTGCATTCGGTCCATGAGGTCCAGAATTATGTACATCCGAATTTCTTTTAAAGATTTTTTTGTTCGAGATGTGTAGATCCTTCAAAACCTTTTCCAACCTGTTGGAGAAACCCCAAATGGAAAAAGTACCAAAATCCAATCCACACACAAAACTAGTCACCAGAATTTTTTTTGGGCGACTGAGAATTGGGAGAATTCCAAAATTTGTTGCCACTTAATTTTCGGAATTACGGAATTTTTCCTGCTAATTGGACCCATAAACAGTGGTGAAAAACAATCGACAGACAATTTCATCCCTTACACAATGGTCACCCTTAGATAATTACCAAAATGCACTAATTTATAAAAGGGAGGTGCAGATTTTTTTTTAGCTTTTTCCTGGTGAGAATTGAAGTGAAACTTACTTCAACTTACTGAAATAGTAATAATTTTAATCAGTGAAATATGATAAGATATTTTTTTATATCTTTCTAACATTATTAAGACTTCCAAAACACCTATCAAAATGTTATGTTATGTTCAAAAATAAATAAATAAATTATTTCCACTTAGAAAATACCCTTTTTGGGAATGTACACACAAAAAGAAATCATTCATATCAAAACATTCTCAATTTGAATGCACATTTATAAGAGATGCAGTAATGTTGAAATTAGAATTAAAATTAAGTAAACAATGTAGAATATTGAAAAATAATGTTAACTATAAAATAATTTTAAACACAAATTTATAGTTTAATTATATATACAACATAAGTGAGATAAAGTTTGCTGCTGAAGCTTTTAGTGACTGTTCGTTGAAGTTATAATATAATGCCCTGGATCATACAAATTACGCGCGCTGGATTCATATGCATCTGCGAGACATGGTGAACTGCCGATAGACCCTAAAATAGCCGATAAATTCCGGGCAGAGATTTCACCGTCCAGAAAGCGACGGTAGCGCACTGCGACGATTGATGGTGGCAGGTCCAGAGGTTGCCAGGCTCGTCGAAGAGATCCAGGACTCTAACCAATAGCGGTCACAAGACACAAAGCATCATGACCAGTGATCGAGTTTGCAGACTGCTTTCCAAAAAGACATACAGTCTACTGATCAATGTGATGGAAGACCGTGGGAATCCATTTGAAGAGAATAGTCAAGATCTGCTGGTATTCAACAACAAGGAGATCACGCCACCTCCAGGACACGATCTCCGTCGTGCATATAAAGTTGGACAGGTGCAGTTTGACAACTTAGTTAGAGATCGAGTCTGGTGGAGAGGACGAAACCAATGCATGATCCCATCAAAAGAAACAAGCTCAAAATATTCGGCCAGCCTGCTACAAAACCTCAGGCAAAGGGCAAGCAGCAAATGAAATCCCTCAGGAATAACGTGAACCTCTTATCTCATATGTATATCGGATGCCAGAACCGAGATGGAAATCTAAATGAATTCTTCCGACATGAAAAACCAAGCTTTCCCTCCTGCACCATCGGACGGCGGTGTCATCCGGTTTGGTATAAAGAGTGATCTTATTACTTGTCTAGAAGACTTCAATCAGTCTAGGTCTGAGGTTCCTCCAACATGCTGCATTGTCCTAGATGGAGCAGTCATCACCGAGTTGCTGAAGACTGCTACGGCAAAAACCATCAACGATTATGCCCTGCATGTTTTTGTGCCTTACATGCTCTTAAAGTTTCATGAAACCGCGCGAGTGGAGTTGGTGTGGGACCGTTACATTACAAACTCGTTGAAAGGTATTATTTACAGCGATAATTAAGTGCATTACGACTGATTATCTATTGACTTAATCTATGGTAAAACTAATCAACATATTTTTAAATGAAAAAACGCGTGGGGTGCATGATATCAATGAAATATTTATAACAATTGATATCATGATATTTTTTGCTACATCTGTAGCTAAAAGAGATAGCCAGTGTGTCTAACGGATGCTTCAATACTTGACGTCTATAGATCATATCAAATATTTCTAATATTTGGCATATTCGTGAACTCCGATACAATATTCGGCATAAACGTTAAAAATGTTAGTGTTATTTGGCGCCATAATTAAAACGTCAAAACTAACTTCAGTTGTATAGAAGTATAAAAAATAAATTAATATTCCAGCATATGGCCATAGCTAACCAATTTTATTCCGCTAAAAATTCTCTTGCGGTTTGGTTGGTGCCAGCACCCAGCTATGCGCTTCCTTTACGTTGGAAATAAAATTACAAAAAAAAATTCGCCGTTTATACATTACATGCTACACATATTTTATATTTCATTACGTATAAGTCAAAGTAAGTTTCATTGGTGCCTACATTTTACAATTTTGTGCTGAGGAATTTCATTAAAAAAGTGCCTCCACTCGATGCTAGCGGCTTGTACTTTTATTAAAACGAGAAGTTGGCGAGTATACCAATACATTACGTTAATCTTTCCAACCTATTTCTTACATTTCTGTGATATATTTATGTTTAGATACCCATTTGTAAATCAATTTCCGACTAATCGCCTACTATGTTTTATATATATATATTATATATAACTTATATAGCTGAAATATATAATAAAGTATGATTGAAATGAGCATAACAAGTTAAACTTTCTATTTTCATATACTATGTAAAAGTATTAGAACAATAAAAAAATAATAAAATTATTACTTTAACTTTTAGGAACTGACTTCTTTAGGACTGGAAAAATAGTTAAGTACTAAATCTTACATAATACCAAACAGCTACTACTATGGCAATAAATCACTCAGATTAGCAACAAAAATACCCCCATAAATACCAAGAATAACCATCCATAACCTCACAGGCACAGCACTATTGCAGCTTCATCGAAACAACAATAATTCCCAGATACGCAGATCTACTCATCGAACATTATACCCCACACTAAAAACATCTCTCATCCCCAAATTCCTCAAACCTCAAAAACGTCAGACCCTCAACTACATGTACATTGTACAATGTACACTACAGCACTATTGCAGCTTCATCGAAACAACAATAATTCCCAGATACGCAGATCTACTCATTGAACATCATACCCCACACTAAAAACATCTCTCATCCCCAAATTCCTCAAACTTCAAAAACGTCAGACCCTCAGCTACATGTACATTGTACAATGTACATCCCTTGACCCCTGCCACTAACCCATGCATCATAAAAGAAAATTAAAAATCAGAAAAACAAATACAAAAATCCAACCAACAGAACTCCTCCCTCATTTTAGGTCTTCTGATCATTATAGGGGTTTAAAATGGCAATAGAAGATTACCAATATTGAACTCAAATGAAGTGCGAATCAGATATGCCTTGATTTAAATAAGATATACGAAAATATTTCATTTGTCTTTCGCTTTTTCGACGTTTTGTCAAACGACGTTTCGAAAATTAATTAATTTTCTTTCACAAGTGGCTTCATTTGTATGCTAATGAAGCCCCTAACGTTGTTAGATATCGATGCCTAATATTGCGCCAATATGCCTAATTTTTATATGTGACTTTAGAACAAATGGAGTAGTAGGTAGTATAGGTATGTATAATTTATTCAGGGCTTTATTTACCTATAGATTGAAATAAGTTTACAAAATAAAATCTACTAGAAAATCCCCAAGGGATATATAATTATGTAGGTACATTACTATTTCCCCTTTTTAATACAAATAGTTTGTATTATTGTAATAAGTAGATACACAGATAAAATATCGCTTTGAAGAAATATACAGGGTGTTTCCAAATTGTTGCGAATTATTTTAAGATGTGAATTTTCAGTGAAAATTATCTTTCTTATAATTTTCTGTGATATATTTTTTTCCCAAAGCCCTTTCCCCTCCAAGACACAGCCCTATAAAGTTGGAGTAAAAAAATGTTTTTATTTATTTTCTCCACAATGGAAGAATTTAGAATAATGAAATTTGATTGACAACTTGCGCTAATATGATAGTTTGTGATAGTTTTTATAACACTGAAATATTGATACAAGGGGTGAAAAAACAAACCCCTAAAAAAAAATTTATCAGAACTTTTTAAAGCGTCCATACGTCAGGATTGCAAATACTGTCATATGCTGTCATTTTATTAGTGGAAGTTGCCGGTCAAATTTAATTTTTCTAAATTATTCCATAGTGGATAAAATAAGTAAAACTATTTTTTACACCAAATTTGGAAAACTTTTGGGTTTTGGAGAAAAATTATATAAAAGACCTCCCTTAATTTTTGCTGAAAATTCACCTCTTAAAAGCGTTCGCATGAATTTATAAACACCCTGTATATGTACCTATATACCAAAGAAGATTTAGCATTAATTACCATTATCAGTTATTGTCTTTGTAATTTTAGAATACAGTTTATCACACTAAACAGATCACAGTACTCATGAAGAGGACGAGCTGAATCAGTGGGGTACGGATGAGTGATCTGGAAGAAGAGGCGAGAGCGCTAGCCGCTGTCTTGAGACACTGGTGGAATTCCTCGTAATCTACTCGAGTTATGGCGCAGTAATGAGTATGGGCGCAATTTGCATCACATCCTGTATGGGGGTTGCTGTTGATACGTACGGAGTTAGCACGGTAATACCTGGAACACATAAAGTTGTTATGAGTTTACTAGCATAATGCCTATAAAAGAAGGATGAACAAACAGTGAACAAATATAGACGTATCACTGTTGATGTCTGATATAGCTATAACTTTCACAAAATTATTCATTTAATTAACAATGGAGAGCTAAACAGTGGCGACTCCTGACTTTTTTTGGTGGGAGGACATCAGGGGTACCGATGTCCTCCCTAGCCAAAAGCCCCTAGCGGAACCTCCAAAAGTGGGAGCTTTAGCGCCGGAAATTCTTAGCAAACGCCTCCAATTTTTCATAATTTTCGGAGTGTTTAATAATAATAGTAATAGTTATATTGACCCTTAAAGCAATTTCATACTCGTCTTAAAGCATGCCATAAAACTTAATGCAGTCTATTAATTTTCCAATAATATGTCTGTCTCTAGTGACATCTTCATTAGTGACATCATTATGCTGAGTTGACATATTTAATCGATATTATCGGTATTAAAATGAAATTTATAAGAACTTCAGTAGAAGAAAATGACCCCTATATTGAATAGCAATGGATGCCTGCCTTGCGGCACCGACAACGTGCACCATAGCCTTTGGTGCAGAATATTGTTGAAAGGATGGCAGCTGGGGCACGCTGATCTAAGGCTGTCAAGGGTTGAAGATGTCCAACTGCTCCTTTCATCTAACCCCAATCAGTGGGTTCCAGTTTGTTGCCCAGTCGTTCTTGAATTTGCAAATAGACTCTGTATGAGTGTTGCAGTGCAGAGCCTTTAGTTGATGGTAGAGAGGTGGAGGTATGGTTTCATCCTTGTGGTGGATTTTAGGAATGCTGCGTAGCGCTGTTTGTCCAGGTCTGTTACTCGTTGCACATTACTAGGAACATCTGACCCCCGGTACATGCAACTTCCTCAGGTGTAGTAGTCTTTGTATAAAATATGTTGGCGATTAAATGTAGAGTGATGTTTCTCATGAGTAATTTAGCAATTACTGACTTGCATTTTCGGAAAATTGCCGAAGTTGTATCGCAGCCGCTAAAACCGTGAATGAAGAAAATGTTCTTCGCACAGTCAAGTTCCTGCAATTCCATGGAGGAATAACTTATGCTCCTCATTCTCCGTCCCAGGATTGAAAAAGTTTATCTCTCGTTCCCTTGGAGCTAAAGCGATCAGCAGGACCAGCAGATCCACATCACATCGTCGCCGATGACAGCCATTGAACAATCACATTCTGCTTTCTCCAAGGCCGTACAATAGTTGCATCTGCATCAGCATCAGCCTGTCTAACTTCTATCTACTGTGCAATTATTTTCCGAGACGGCATTCTGAAGAATCTGTCCTTATTTTTTTTTTCATTACGTAAAAAGTGTTGTTGCTGAGTCGTAACTACCATATCTTCGGTGAAATAAATATCGACTGATATGGCGGTGGTGGTGGTGCGACGTTTCTAGTTTGCACATTTTGTGCCGTTGGCAGTGTCTAAGTAGCCATCAAAAACTACTGTGCAGCAGTCACTATAACATTGTTTTTATGTAACAGGAATTCAACATCAATCACATTAGCTTCATCCGCGGGGGGGAAAAGGAGTCCGTCTTCAGGCTGTCAGTTTAGGTGGGAGGGCGTTCTGCACACACTATTTCCATATAAATACTTACCATATACTACTGATGTGTTCGGAAGAATTTTTAATTTAATTTTATGTAAAATCTACTTATAGTTAGTCATATGAAAAAAATGTATACGAAATTTCATCATCAAACAACTCCGGATACATACCTACTTTAAATTTACATTATATAGGGAAACTATTAGAATTTTATATTTAAGGGCTGATATCACACCTCCTACGGGTACGGTGGTGGTGCACGGCTGGTTTTTATATTAGATACTTAAATATAAAGATGTGCATAAAATTTCATAATCAAACAACTCTTGCAACATACTTTCAATTGACTTTATGTAGGGAAAATATTAGAATTTTATATTTAATGGATGATATTACACCTCATACGGATACGGTGATGGTGCCCGGTATGTTTTATTGTTAGACAAGTGAACATATAGAAATGCAAACAATTTCATCATAAAACAACTCTTGCAACATATTTTAAATAGACAATATGTAGAGAAAATACATAAGATGCCGTGTATATAATTTTATCATCAAACACTCTCAGGTATATAGTAACTCTATGTATAGAAAATATTAGAATTTCATCTTTGCAAAATGATATTGCCACCCATTCGGATTGTAGGTCCTACCTTTTTGTTTGTAGGTACCTTGTAATAAATCTTCATAGACATTGTGTATAAAAAATATTTCATAATTTGTAAATACTTAGATGGTGTATATATAAGGACTGATGCCGTTGCTACTTAAATTTACTATCATCATTTCACTCAATTGCATACATTTTTGTTTGAATTATTCATTTCATGGCTCGGGTCGGACGCCGAGAGCGCGCTGATCTATCCCACTATAAACATTCAATGTGTCAGAAAGCAATGTGGAAGAAAACGAGTGGATAACTATACACAAATCAATCTTCAAACGGCAAAACTTAATATTTTTTTCTAATTATGCTAATATTAATTGACTATGAATGTCAACGAGATAACTTTCCTGCTGCCATTTATGTATTTATTAACTGATCGAGATGAAACTTGGCATACATCACATATTATTAAGACGATAGTTTCTTATCTACTCTTTATGTTTGTACGACTTCGGGTTTCCTCGGAAGTAGCCTTTTGATTCTTAAATAATATATTTTTACATATACCTATATATTTTTATATTTTGTATATTTTTGTGTCTGTATATTTATATTGGGATATTTTTATTTTTTACATACATTTGTATATTGTACATTTGAATATTATTATTTTTTGTATACTTTTACATTTTTCTATCTAGAGGAAAAAATGTAGAGGTCATTCTAGAGGCATATAACTGTACCATATCTTATCTGTTTACATCATTTCCAATTTTGACGGTCAATTTTAATTTTTATGTAGTGTGTCGTGACGGAAAATATCAAATAAGTGTATGTGTTGAATTTTTTGTTTCTGTTATGTGTTTCAGAGAGGTTCAAGGCTGAAAAACTTGCTTTTTTACACAACTGCTTATTCAGGCCTGTTCATGATACATATTCTCTGTGTACCGTGGGCTTATTTTGCTTTAAATAATTTAACCTAGTAGTACGTACAAATATTCTTTAATGAACGAAGACAACAATATGTGAAACATCAATAAAAAAAATGCTTTCAAATATTTACAACTTAGCCATAAACATTAGTTAATTCTTTAGGAGTATTACTGGCAAATTCATCTCATATTTATCCGATTCTCCAATATTTCTAATGTTGGTGGTGGCGATGTTTACACTATATTTTTTTGTAGCATCATAACAAAATCGAGTGGGGTAAGGTCCGGTGAACGAGGAGCCCGTTGATTCACTCCATTATTCGCAATGGACTGCTGTCTAAAATTTCGCAGCAAATAATTTGTTACCACATGTGAATTGTGGGGTGGTGCACCGTCCTGCTGAAAATAAGGGCGCATATTTTCCGTCAGCGGACTGTTTTTCAAAAATTCTAAATATCGCTCCCCGTTCGATGCCCCTAAAAAAAATAATCCGACAATTAGAGAGACACTTCTATCCCGGCCCAAACATTTACGACAAATATCTCTCGGAAATTCCCTTAGTTTATTCTATGTTCATTTTCTACTGACCAGTACCTAGTGTTTTGCCTATTAAACATACCTACATTCATCTGAATACATGACTGAAAATGCCAAATCGTTGTTGTTATTATTGTTACCCATAAACCAATTACGGTACTCTAATCTACGGTTCAAATCATTGATATGCAAATGTTGGTGTAATTGGTATTTGAAAGAGCGAGGCCCTATTTTTTTATATGCGCCTAGCTGATTCGTGGTTAATATCCAGTTAATATCCAGTTCCCTTATGGATGCTGTGGAATTCAGATTCACGAATGTTAAAACGTTAACTTCCACCGCCTCATTTATTTAATTTAATTTAATAAATCAAACTCTAAAGGTATTTTGATAATAATTATCCAACTGACAAGACACTACTTCGGCCTTGGCACATATAGTCGGCTATGGCATATTGTATTTATTTTGATATTGCAACATCAAAATAGATAATTACAAATAAAACCGCTAAAATATTGTGTTGTCATACATCGTTAGATTCTTATTAAAAAATAGATTTAGCTGTAGTATGAAAGTGATACACTTCCATTTGAAAATTTTGAGTAAATCGAAAAAAGTAATTTTGTCAACTGTGGACCTCCCTGTAACATAAATCAACAACAAAAAACCGTGGCAATTACAGCTCGCCAATGAGTACCCGGGTTTTGCGTCACGGCACACTAAATTAATTGTTAAAAGTTCATAATGACGAAAAAATTCATTAATTTAGTACTTAATTAATTTAGTACACTCATATGCAAAATAATCTCTAGATCCCAGAAACGCAAAAATATACAGGGTATGCTATTTATAAGTTTGAGGACCCTTCCGGTGACAAAGAATGTCGTAAAAACTTCAAAATAGATAAAAAATTGTCGTCTTGATAACATGTGATGCTCCATCAGTTAGCAAATAAAGAAATGGCAGCCGGAAAGTGATTTCGTTGACACCCGGTATATGAAATTATAGTGACATTCAGTTTACTACTAATAAATATCCCCTAGATTGATCCCCTTATTACCTTCTGTGTTAATTTTGTATACAAAAGTGTAATTAGGTTAAATGATTTCATATTTTGCAGCATACCTACTGAATATCAGTAGTAGCAGCAAGTAATTTATTTATATGGTGGGTGAACTAAATAAATTAGATTTACCTATTAAATACTGCGTTTTCGTGGGGACTGTGCTGCGATAATTTGTCGGCTAGTGTATGCAAATTAACGGGATGGATGTCATTAATTGAATAGTATGTGCTAAAGTTGTACTCCACCATCCACTCTGCATTCCTGTTCGCATTAGCGTTAGCGTTTGACAGATCCAAATAATACTGGGTGTAATCAAAAACCTGAAACAACAAACAAGAATTAACAAAGGCAATGTCATTATTTTTGCTAAAAACCTAATCAAATACTTGATTCATTTTTACAAACGAGCACTGCAGTTTTGTTCCAAAGCGCACTGTACAATTAGATATTCGAGAAAATAATGGTGTTACCAGATATGCCAGTAATTCGTGAAACAATACTGATATGCAGGGGGAAATTATTTATTCAATTAAGTTTTTCCTCGTCGCTATAGGATAAAAATAAAATTAGGGATTTCCCACTACGTCGACATATCACTTTATTTTGAAAGATTCATCGGAACTACAAAAGATAACATATTATTATAATGTACTCATTTATAAATAATATAATAAACCATTTAAACAACATTTTAAGATCGCCTATAAAAATAATATACAATGTATATAATCAATTTAAAAACATATTATAATATTTTTTAAAAGGCATCTATGTTAAAAACTTTAAATACATCAAGCTATTATCACAGTAATTTTTTTTAATTAATTTATATATTGAAATCATTAATTGACGTGAGCCACTTACCGAGTGAGACAATCTCTCAGTAAGACACATAGTGCTTATTGTTATTAAATAAAACATACTGTATTATAATATATAATAAAGTAAACAATGTTTTAAATCAGGTTATTGTGCTATCTACTAGATAACTACAAATTGCAATGAAGGTAGGTATTTAATGAGAACAACTGCGATCTAAGATTTTTTCATTGGTACGTATGTGTTTTTTAGGGTTCCGTACCCAAAGGGTCAAACGGGACCCCATTACTAAGACTCCGTCCGTTCGTCTGTCCGTCTGTAACCAGGCTGTATCTCATGAACCGTGGTAGTTAGACAGTTGAAATTTTCACAGATGATGTATTTCTGTTATCGCTATAACAATAAAAATAGAATGTGATTTTCAAAAACGTGATTTTTTTGCTCAATATTGATAACGGCAACAGGTAGACGCTTGAAATATTCACAGAATAGGTATTTAGTTATATAGTTTATTATTTAGTTCACTTTAAAAATAAATAATTAAATTAAAATAAAACAAATATTTAAGGAGGGCTCCCAGACAACAAACGTGATTTTTTTCCCGTTTTTATAAATAATGATACGGAACCCTTCGTGCGCGAGTCCGACTCGCACTTGGCCGGTTATTTATTATATGATTATATTATCAATAATAATCCAATTAAATAATCAGTTTCGGTCTTTTATTAACTGTTAAAGGGTTGTGGACTTTATACACATCATTTTACTTATAAGCCTTTTATTGTACCTATTTTAATTATCTAATATACTTACATCATCAAAGTGGAAATTATGGGTTTCTGTGAAATCATGTGCTGCCAGCGCTGTTATTTGAGTATTATAAAAATAAAATAGAATCCATGAAAAGCAATTTGCAGCAAGACACTATATCGTCCGACACGTCTGTGCAAGAATATACTTGTAAGTACTTAAGTCAAGGAACTCTAGCAAATATAAAAAAAATGAGAGCGGACAACTGAATTTTAAAAACGTCAAAAATGCACGTGAAAAATGCGTAATTTTTTTAACTTCCAGCAGACAGTTGTCTACTTAAGGTTTTGATCTTGGAGAGGGTATAGTGAGACAAAATAACTTCATTTGATGGGTTATAAATAGTTGATATTTTAAATAAAAAAATGCGGTTAGGAAATTTTATAATAAATGTTCTAAATGTTTCGTTCTAAAATCTTTGAAAAAATACCTTTTGCCTATTAATAAACATTTGTCTTAAACATGTTTGTATTTATCCTACATGAATATTCCTGAAATTAACTAGCCAGAAATACTTATGAAAAGTAAGTTAATGCCTTGAACTTGAGGTCACTATATAACACAGTAACGTGTGTTATACAGGTAGCGCAAATATAATTTATTGCCCATTGGAACGCC
Organism: Tetropium fuscum; assembly: GCA_964058915.1. NCBI lineage: Eukaryota > Metazoa > Arthropoda > Insecta > Coleoptera > Cerambycidae > Tetropium > Tetropium fuscum. The sequence continues at coordinate 33,365 of CAXKVY010001523.1, forward strand.
GCTGTCTACTTCACTCTCTATCATGTACTTGTAGTATAGTTGATTTCAATAAAAGTAGGGTTAAGGGTCAACATTTGAGATTTCACAAGACAACTTATTAGACAACACTAACAGCCATATTTATATCTTATTTTATAACCGCATATTAATAGCTGAAAGCGCTTTTATAGATCTCAGACTGATCGTTTGAAAGTTAATAATATTTTGTGTCATAATTTTCTTCATTAAATGAATATTTATGTTCACTTACGTGTCTTTAGATTTAGTTTTGTTTGCCCTATGTATGTTTTGTAACCCATATTTGAATGACATTCCAAGGCTAAATGATCTTTCATAGAATTGTACAAGTTACCAACAGTTTTAAAATAATAGAACATAATTTTTGTTGTGCTGGTGGATAACTTGAATTTTAGTTTATCTGATAATCCTTAATAATTAAGGATTTTTAATGAATTTTATAGTATTTCTTGTCATCACTGGTTATATTGACATTAACTGTATTCGTATTATTGTTGATAATTATATTGCATATTTCAGGTGGATCAACAAAAAGTTTCAATAATATTATGTATATCAAAAGGAATTACCTTAATAACATGCATTATTAATAAGGTACGACAATACCAAATTAGCCATATTGGGCTAGCTGCGTTAGCCATGGCAGTGCCATAAATCACATTGTAAAAAGTATTCTCAAAACAAAAATAGCTAGTGTCAAAACACTATCATTTCAGTAAAATTTTCCAAAGAATATATAGCGTAATTTTATAACATTTCCCGTTCTTCAGTAACACATTCAATAACTAAATTTTTTGGAATATTTGTGAAAAGTTTGATAACATCTAAACGAAATCTAAATGATGTTCTAGTCATTCTTTGGTGGCAAATTTATATTACTAATTAGTTCTACTAAAAGTTCATAGATTTTTTAATATTATAATGAAAGTTAGATTAGACAACACTTCGGTAACAACATTAGATATTTTGTATAATGGTTATTTTATGCAGAGTACAACACTGGTCGTCAATTATTGTTTTTATGTATTTTGACCACAAATTATTGGCGATTTAGAATCGTATGTTTTAATATTTTTAAGTTTTTAAGTTTTTACATTGTTATTTTATTCATTTATATTATTTATGTAAAATAACTGTTTACACTTAACATAATGCCTAAATATGACGAAAATGGTAGTAAAACATACCATACAAATACTTTAAATGAATAATATTTTAAAAGGATTCCCAGATGCTTGTAAAATATTTACAGATGGATCTAACAACAGAGTCGGAGTAGGAGCAGCTTTTTGTGTAGGGAACACCAAAGATCTTACACAGGTTCAATTCAGTATTTAAGGTTCAAGCAATAGCTCTGAATATAGTGTATCATGGGTCAAGGACAACAAACGCATTCACAATATTCATTAAATACTATTTACGTGATTCAGTATTCAAATGCTTCCAAATTCCAAACATAAATATCTACATGAATAAACTATTTGCTGAAAATATATACAGAACATCATTGAATGGACTGAATAGGCTGGAAAGTTAATCCTACATGGGTGCATGTGGGAAATCAGGATTTAAATGTCAGAAATATTCAATGGCAAAAATACATAGGAATAATTAAAAAACTCGCCTGTATGTCAAAAGTTCACTTGAAATTCTGTGACAACTTGATTAATATTCTGTGGCGAATTAGTGTAGGTGATAGGAAATTTTGGTGTACTTACAGAAGTTATGACAGTAGGTGAATGAGCAAAATTCTCAAGGCCAAATATTATTTGACGTGAATTCTTCTTTAGCCGGATGAGAGTGAGTTTTCGAGGTCGCGTCACGACACATTTTATAACATTTTCGTCTTGCAAGTGAGGTAAAGCATATGGCAGATATGAGGGAGAGAGAGAGAGAGAGAAACAGAGATATCGAATGCAGCTTTGACTTGGCCAACGATCCCCCACAAGTGTCCTAAAGCGGAAAGCAATTTTGATATAATGATAAACAGAGATAGCGAATACAGCTTTGACATGGGCAACGAACCCCCACAAGTGTTCCAAAACGGAAAGCAATTTTGATATAATTTATAAACGATCGTGACAGAATCGGAATTAACCAGAATACAATATTTCTTATGAATATCCTACTGGGTATATCTGGATTGGGTTTTCGAATCTGATCCAAATGGATGATGATCTTTTTGCGGAGAATGCGTCCTTGCCACTACTTCACTTTCTTCGTGAGAAATTCGGTTTAGATATGAATAGCGACTGGAATATTGCCGCGACTAAATTAGGAGCAACGATTGATGCTATATTCTCGAAAAATCTACACCATTTAGAATCTCTCTCTCTCTCTGCCATATTGATGGTAACTTGTGTATTTTTATTTATGTAGGTAATAAAACTGTAGTTACAAATGACGCAAAGAAATCATATTTTGATCGTTTAATATTATATTATAGTTAGTACTTCATAAGTACTAACTATAATATAATATTATTACAAAACTCAATAATAAATAACTTAATCTTAACTGTTTACAAAGTGCTTTTTACGTTTATCGTATTTTGCTATTGTTAAATATGACATCGGAGCAATTAATTTGCATAAAATTGTGCTCAAAACTCGTAAAGAGTTGTGCGGAGGCCATCGAAATCATGAAGATGGCATTTGCGGATCAGTGTATAAGCAAAACACAAATTAAAGACTGGTATAAGATGCTCAAAGACGGCCGCAGACATCTGTTGACAGTAACCCACGCTATGGGCCGCCTTCGACGACAAAAACATTGGATAATATCGAACCGGCATACTCCATTTTTTCGCAATTACACTTTTCTACAAATAAATAGCATACATACCAACGTCGCGTCGTCCTTCGTGAAAGGCCACGCTTATAGTGGAGGCATTGAAGCGTTTTGGGTCCGTTTTTTTTACTGTGTACCGAATTGCATGAAATTTTGGAATTAGGCTCATCTTACCCTGAACTTCAAAAGTGAAAATGTCCCGAACTGAGCTGGCACCCTGGGGAGGGTTGCCACCCCTTCGCGGTGGTTTTTCTCTGGTGGTCTCGGTACATTTTTTTTTCAAAAAAAAATCAGATATTGATAGAAGGCCTCATTTTAAGCAAAAAATGTTCTATAAAGTTTTTCAAAAAACTCTATACTTTTCAAGTTATTGGAAATTGAAAATTCGAAATTTTTTCACGTTTTTCATTGGTTTTTTGCAAATATCTCCAAAAATATGCATTTTAACAAAAATTTTATAATAAACAAAATTGTTGTAGATTAAAAAATGAACAAATTGGTTTTTCATAAACTGTGCTAAGTGCAAAATAAAGCGAGATATTGAAGGTCAAAGCCTTTTTTTATTTTGCCTGAAATTTTATCGATGTGTTCAATGCCATCTAGCGGCGAGCAGATATATTTTATGCATTCTATTGAAATAGGATTTTGTAGTTCTTGAAATAAGCTTTAAAATGAGCACTGTTAAAAGTCTTTTACACCTAAAATGAGTGAGCTGTAATGAAAAAAAGGAGAATATATGGGTTTCATAAGTGCCATTTCCACCAAAATTAAAATTAATCGTATTCCGTCTAGAATTAACTTTAGTATAAAGAGTTTGATAAATTCTAGCAGTTTGACTGCTTTAAAATACGTATTTTTCAAAAAAATGACGATTTTAGAAAAAAAGAATTTTTCGAATTTTTAAAAAAATCACCTTTTTTTCATAATATCTCAAAAATGATGAAAGATACGTGAAAAAGTGTGGTGATAAAAAATGTAGGTCTTTTTCTGACAAAAAATTTGTTTTTTTTTTATTTCTGCCACACAAAAATTGACGGAGATATGATTGTTTAAAGAGCGCGCGGTAGCGCAATCACAGCCCCTCTCAAGCCCTTTGACCCTTCACTGTTTCAAAATAAAAGGTTTTTCACTATACATTGCAATGAAAAAAGTTGTAGCTCTTTAAATTACCTTTAAAATGCTTTTTTAGAAGTTGTGATAGGATCAAAATTGAAGGAGTTATGGTTCAAAAACTAATCGTATTCTTTTCTACCTATTAAACTGAAAATTTCGGAGTGTGAATTTTTGGAGCAAAGTGAAAGTACACAGTAATAGAGACCCAAAACTGTTGTCTTATGTATATATATATACATATTATGGCACATATTTTGGAAACGTAGGCATGAATACATACCAACGTCCATATATGTATATATAACACATTTAACACGTTCAACGCCGCCGTCAACCAGTGGTTGACATCAGTAAACAGGCGCCCATGGCCGGTGTCAACTTATCAGAATATCTCCAAAAGATGCGGTATGAAAGTTTCGTTAAAGCTGCCACAAAAAACACTGCCGTGAAATTATCATCCTTAGTCCCAACTGTTGGTGCCATAAATGAGCATACAAAGAGGGTTTATCTTCAAACACAGATTTGGCTTGGCAACAAAAACATTCATCCAACAGATTGGGGATGGGCCATGAATGAAGGTTTATTAAATCCAATTAAATCTGTAGATCCACCTGCACCTCAAGAACTACTGAAAATGATTTTTTTCAACTGCAAAAAAGGTTGTGGAGCCTCTTGCGGATGCCGAAGAGTTGGTCTGTTTTGCAATACTACTTGTGGAACGTGCAGTGGAGATAGCTGCCAGAATAGCCCTCCAATTCAGCCAGAAGAAGATATCGATTCTGACAGCGACTCCGAAATTGAATCATAAAGGATAATGTTTTTTTTTATAAATTATATGAAAATTATGACTATGGATTTTTTACGTATCGTCATGCTTTTATTGTAAAATATTTTAAAATGTATTACTAATTCAATCTGGTACAGTTTCAGACCACTTGTAAGTTTATGTTTTATTCAATAAATGATTGTGATTTTTTACTCTATAATTAAATTTTTTTTAAATGTGTAATTCAATGTTTTAATTTAGGGTCGTTTTAAGGGTTGAAAAGATTGAGAATATGATAGTCATTTTCGAGAACGTGGAATAACATTTAATTCCTTTTTATTTCATCAAAAGTAATTTTTTGAAACAATTTTTTATCAAGGGGTTGATTTGAAGGGTCGAAAGGGGGTTGACAATTCGATAATTAAAATAGAGAACATAAAATATCATTTACTCTATACTTAATCTTTTTATGTCATACCAAATTAATTTTTTGTGATTTTTTCAATTTAGGGGTGGCTCGCAAGGGTAGTAGGGTTTTCAAGGGGTTGGAAATTATTTTAATATAAAGTGATTGTGTTAGAAAATACTTTACAATTTCACCCCTTAATATTAGATGCGTTTTCTAGCGATAAAATGGCTCAATGTGAATTTTTCCATTAAGGGGTTGTTTTTACCCCTTAAAAATCATAGGCGCAGTTCGGGTCATTTTCACTTTTGAAGTTAAGGGTAAGATGAGCTTAATTCCAAAATTTCATGCAAATCGGTGCACAGTAAAAAAATTCGGAGGTACGACCCTATTTTACGCTTCAATGCCTCCACTATTAGGGCTATAGCCGACCTCGGCGCCAAGCGCCTCGGTTTTTTATTTCAGCCCTCGGCCGTAATTATGCACATTCATCGTAGGTACGTCTATCACATATACGTCTATCTACATATATCACTAAAATAACGCACAAATTAAAGAAAAACATTATTAAGAAATTAGTTTGCTTCAAATATTTAAATGATGTGATTAGGAACCAAGTAGGTTAAATATAAATCTTATTCAAACATAGTTATAAATCTTATTTGAACATTCTTCTAGTAGGATATCAATAAGCGAATTAGCAATATTTTCTATTTATATAATATCAATATAATTCATAAACTGTAACAGAGTTTATTTGGATTTCATATTCACAGGATTGGTTCCAACTAAGCTACGAAAATATACGCTATGTAATTAATACCTTAGATCAGAGTTCTAAGAGAAGCAAGCCAAACCGTTTGTTTACACGGAATGAATGCTTTGACTTTGATGCTTATCATAGACATACAGATCTCCTGAAAGTATATATTTTGTCATTAAAGAAGCGCTTTGTCTATAGCTTTCATGTTATTATAAGCTCATACATGTACAGCACGATCTCTATACAAAAACAAAATGGGATTTCACTGCTTTGCCTCTATGTCTTGCGTTTGGCTAAATTAATATTTTGTTTAAAGCAACTACATTATTGCGTTCTTAGCGACATATCTGGATTATTTCCATCAAATTGTAATTAAATTGTTGTTGCAGTTCAATTCTAAAGCGAGCTAGTGAAATCGCGAAAATAATATAATAATAACTTTATTTTCCGACTAATCATTTAGCTCTCTAAAACTCATATGTAGGAACAATATGATGCGAAAGTTTCCTCTTACAGACTATACATATGTCACAGTTGTAAGAAAACTCGGAAGAAGTTGCACTCTGAGAGAATAATGTGTATTAAGAACAATATAAATTAGTTGCTTTTATTGTTCTCAGGAGCTAACGTTCCCAACTTGTGCCTAAATTTTCCTTTCTCCCTACACTTATTCTTTCACAAGCCCACGTTAATGACACCGATGTTTGGGGCGACATTAAAACCTTATTTCACTGGATAGCACCAGTTAAGATGGCCAGTTATATAGATGCTTATCTAAATTGAAGCTACTTGGGCTCTATTCATGATTTTGGATCAAATGAAGGTACACGCTGCTCTCCTTTTCTTTACTACCACTTATATTGTTACATCAAATGTTTTCCGGAATGAATATATACGTTTCTGTATCTGATAGAAAAATAGTAATTTAAATATTTTGATTAAAGAGAAGACGAGTTTACGAGACGAGAAGACAATTTTAGGAAACAAAAATTATTAAGCAATTTATTTATGTACACATTTGAAGTAGATCCGCAGAAATAATTATTTATATATGATTTTTAAACTTATTTTATATTTATTGTGAAATACCTCTTAGTTCTTGAACTTTTATCTTTATCCTTGGTTTTCCTGTAAAGAGGGAAAATCATTCTTCCGCTTACTTAAAAATTACTGTTTTTTATGCAGGTATAGAAATATAACATTGTTTTATAAAAGTAATAATTATATGTCCCAAATTATATTGAATCATACTTATACTTATGTACTGAATTATACCTTTGAGATTTTCAAAGATTATACTTAGCTAATTACACATTGAAAGAACTATGAGTTCCTATGTCATCTCTATTCAGTTAAAGTATGTCATAAATTGTCAATAAAATGTTCACGATTTTGATGTAACTAATTTTATATAATAAAAATAATTTATAAAATATACCGGGTGTCAATGATCAAGTGAAGTTCAAATTGTAAGTGTTGTACGTAAAATTAAATTAATTAGATAATAGAGAAAAATCTGATTGGTCAGATTGTATCATAATAACAAGAAAGAGGATGGTAACCAGGAAATGCAGATGTTTGTCCATACGGCATATCCGTAGTTACATATAATAATGCAAGAGAGTCCAGCTAAGGCGTTCGATGAGGTAACAGCGACGCTCCTGATTTTATTAAAATTTGTTAGAAATTAATAGTTAAACTACAGTAAAAATATTTAAAATTGTGCTAAATAAGTAAGAGCACCAGTGGAAAAGGTCTATAAGCAGAAATAACTACAAATTAAGCGCTTTCATCGTAATTAGCAAGCGAGAATTATAGATGCTTGGTAGCGTCCCCAGCCGCAGAAGAGTTTTGTGATCAAAATAAAGAGAAGGAAACAAATTTCTGAGATAATTCAAGTAATAAAAGTTTATAAGTGCAGAAGCCGAAAATTAAAGGTTTGAGGGTAAATATATTCCAAAATAAGGTTTCACCGATCATAACAGCATTCCAGAGGTAGTACGGCGACATCCACTAGATGACACGACCAGAGCCCAGCAGTATCTGTTAGTTCGCGTTCCAACCAGTGTTCGAAAATAGTGATACGTTTTTGTGCATCGTAATTAAAAGGGATTAACATAAATTTCTTAGGTAATAACAATTTCAAACATTTATTAATAGTGTTACTAACAAACATTACCGTTAGGAATGTGTGTTCTACGGCATAAACGGGGCATCGACAAATTTTGTATGTAGTGTTCCACTTAAAATAGCAAAGGACTTGATATATTTTTTCTCATCCTTTTTTGGAACACTGTATATACATAATATTTATAGGTACCTATATATTTTGTCCTACTAGTTGAGTATAATATACATTGATTAATTTGACCCAAAGTAGGAAATACAGAGAAAACAATATGGTTGGTATAGCTTACCGCTTGAAGAATTGTTATATTTATGTCGCGTTTTTATATCTCTTTCTATATAAAATGCTTCTTTGATAAGTAAGAGGAGATTTCCAGAGGACATTACAAAATTCAGTATTATGGATTTCCAGTTTTCGTGGACTCAACTACTACTTTTCTATTAATATTCACATTTATTCAGCTAAATACCTGCGTATATTTGTAAAGTAATTTATTATTAGGATATATACTTTATGTAATTGTAATGAATGTAATTAACGCTTTATTCCCATCCTACAATTGGTACATTAGTGCTGCTCTATAGTGTAATACTAAAGAAATAAATAAATTAAATACATATAGAATTATGGCCATTAGTAGGGCCATTAGTAGGGCCACGTTATTAAAATTATTAAAATTGTCTCTGTTCACCTGGCAAAGATTAGTTCTTATCATCATGTAGGTAACATGTGCAGATTCAACGTGGCTTAATGTCTTTCGATTTTTCAGTATGCAACCCTAATAACATTTTTTGTAAAATAATGGAGTATCATATTTAGAAAAATTCCTCAAAATTACATACATAGGTATAAATAAATATATGTATAATATTTACTTAAATATCAAAAAATTATACATATACGTTACAAAAACTAGAAGCTAGAGTACAGGAAATAGAAATATAACTATTTTGGGTATTGATTTTAATTAGGTATTTTTATACCCAATTACGCGGACTGTATCCATTACATTACCTACATTCCTTTTTTTTATTTGGTTGTAATAAATTATATATATATATATATATATATATATATATATATATATATATATATATATATATATATATATATATATATATATATATATATATATAATGTTGGTTTTCAGGTTCAATTTTAGTGGGCATAAGCATATTACATACTAACATACTATAAGTAATTCATTAAAATTGAAAATAGCCAGTTACCAATCAACCAAGAAGGCTTCCCGAGAAATTCACTTAAAGGTTTAAATGAGTTAATGAATCATTCAGGGCTTGTACGCAGTAGACTGAATTCGTAAATATATAAATACAAATATGTCCGGTAGAGAAAATACATTTGAAAATACATTTGAATATATATATATATATATATATATATATATATATATATATATATATATATATATATATATATATATATATATATATATATATATATATATATATATATATATATATATATATATATATATATATATATATATATATATATATATATATATAATGTTGGTTTTCAGGTTCAATTTTAGTGGGCATAAGCATATTACATACTAACATACTATAAGTAATTCATTAAAATTGAAAATAGCCAGTTACCAATCAACCAAGAAGGCTTCCCGAGAAATTCACTTAAAGGTTTAAATGAGTTAATGAATCATTCAGGGCTTGTACGCAGTAGACTGAATTCGTAAATATATAAATACAAATATGTCCGGTAGAGAAAATACATTTGAATTACAAAAACTTTTCACATTTCTTTGTCAGTCTAGTGCTTTGTAAAATGTAACTGTAAATGTTCAATGAAAATATATAAATCGCATGTAGATTATTTCAGTATCTATTGTTACGAATTTCCAGGAGAGCACAATGGCTTTTTTTTCCTTCTGTTTAGCAGATCTATTCACTTAATTAAAGACGGAATCGTATTCGTAATTTTTAAAACAATTCTAATTGACTTGCAGTTATAATTAATTCTATATATCCACATGAAATATGGCGGAAATACACCCGCTCCACATATATCCATATATTTCATTGTATCTGATTAATTAACGAGGTCTTCCCGCTTTATTCGAATGCATAAAAGTTGCCAATTAAAACGTGGCATATTATTTTATGATTTTTAAAGAATATCACCATCTATTACAGTTCGTGTAAATTATATTATAAAGTGCACCTTAATATAGAGTCATATTTCGGTGTTACAATTTAGGTAAAAAATATATTATCCGCAAAACAGTTGTTGGAGAGTGTGAAAATAGTTTTGTCCATGACCATTTGATAATAATTCAATAATATAATATTTAAGAAGTGTTGTATAATGGGGCCATTATACAATAGTATTGAATAAAACCACTTTTGTTTTTCATTATTATTAACACTTTACATTTTATTTACATATGTTGACACGCCAACATACACCAAAAACATCCCAAATGTTGTAACGTAAAAATAATTGTTTCCATTAAATCGAATATATTTTAAATAATAAACCGCCTAGTATTTAAAATATTTTAAAATAATAACCGTACTTTGAAAAAGCGAAAAATTGCCACAACAAGACCCTGTAATATATCGGTTCTGAGGTTTTTTTGGTCACTGGTGACGAATTAGATAATGAAAACCCTATCACCGTTTATTCAAATTTAGTGCATCTAAAGACTTAAATACGTCGCTAGAAAATTACGTCGTTAGTGTTAAAATAACAACGCAGTGTCCCTGCGTTTTCGTGTTTACCTTAAAAAAAACAAGTGCTTAAAAGTGCTTAAATAACAAGTGTTTCCAAGAATTTTACACTATTGTCCAGTTAGGAAAACTCAGGAAATGCACAGCATTAAGTAGGTAACTGGAAGACAAAATGTTATGGGCTTAATTTTATGCATGTTTTTACATTATGGACAAATGTAAACAATCAAGACGTCTCACAAATATTGGTTACGTTGTGAAAACCAAAACAAGGGTCAGGTCCGGACTTTGAAAATATCTGAACCAGTTGTTATGAGTTTGGAACAATTTAAAAGACTTTTAGCTACATTGACGGATCGTAACATACCACCGCAAGAACGAATGGCACCAACCATAACCAATATTACTTAGTCAGCACATACTAATATTATTTTAACACAACTACTATTACTTAAATACATCATATATTAAAATTTAGAAAACCGAATCATGTACTCATCAATATCGGACGCTAGTCGATTTTGAGGGCCACGGTATGTTGGCCACGTCGCGTCGTCGGATAACGGTTCTTGACGTTTCAAGAGTCATATCGCTCTCTTCTTCGGGCGGAAGCCTACAGACCAAATTAGCCTTTGTAATTGCGCGAGACCATGCTTGAGATCTTTCTTTGAAAACAAGTTTCGCAAGTTTTTGCCCTAGCGACTATTTCAATTAGGCATAATAAATACTTCATTTTCAGCATATGGTCATCCTAAACTTCTACCAGCCGTCACCACAAACCGATAAAAAATAATATTTTGACACATAAGGAAATTAGTTACAACTAATCAAATACTGTACACAAAAAGTTGTGTAGTTTTGGCCAATGTATTATTCGATTAATTTGATTATCTAGGTATATGATAAGAAAAATAAGAAGTAACTACGATTATATGCATTATAATAGAATTGGTAGTATTTTACATTATAATTAGTATTATTAAATAGACATAAGAAACATTATCATGTACGATTTATAACGATTCTAGACACATGTTTTAGCAATACCAACAAGTCTTGATATACACGGGTTTTATCCTGGAATACAACAGTCCTTTAATATTGTAAAGTACTGTCTCTCCAATCTGTAGAAGATGTATATAGAAACCGGAGGTTAAGCAGAAAATCGAAAGACAGAATATGTCAGAATCCATAGCATTACGAGATACCTGCCTCTAAATAGAAATGGATACGAGCAAATAAGAAGGAAATCCGCCAAGCTTCAACTTGAATAATACGAAATAGTCTTTCTTACAATGGTAACTTTCACAGGTTTCCTGCGATCAATACCACCCCAAACTATACATTGCAAAATCAACCTCGAATAATATATTATGAAATTGCTTAGATGTCATAATATTGAGGTGGAGCAGACGTCAACAATACATAAGGCATCGGTTAAATTGAGAATATCAAATCACGAAATATAATATCATCTGTGATATTATATGTCATTATCAACAACACCAACTAGATTAGCATATTCTTTGTATATGATTTTTTTGTTATTATACACGATTATACTTAATAGGCCAGTAAAAATAATCGGTCTAATCGGTAAAAATAATCGGATTGTATGCCCTAGGCTGTACTTTTTATGTGGCTAAAAGTCCCCAGTGATCCCCCAATCCAAACTAAGTACCCCAAAACCACCCCCAAAGGTATTTTTTTTGCGATTTTTTCGAAAACAAACTTTTTGATAAAACTTCTAGATATATTTCATAGAGCATGAAATTCCTTATCAATGGTATAAATTCGAGTAACTGAAAAACCCTGTTATTGTTAATTACGTAAATGATGCAGATATGATAAAATAGTTATTCATGCAACAAGTGCAAACAGTAAATGTTTAGTGCACACGACGTGCAATTGTCAATTGTGAACAACACTCGCTGGTTTTGGATCTTTTGTAGCCTCCTCAGTAGCTCTCAAGTAATCACTAGGCAAGTGAATTCTTCGGTTTTTAAGTTTTCATTCGATACAACTATGCAGCGAGTCGACTTCCATTTGTGAATGTCCCTTTTTACAGTACTTTTACCCTTTTTACAAAGTACTTTTATATTATTGTAATTCCATGTTCTACACACAAATTAGGAAGGGCGGACTATATGCCCGGAAGGGCGGACTATAGGCAAGCAACAAAAGACATTTAAATAGGAATAAATTTCAGTAAACTATTTACGTTTGGTGTTACTTTAACTGCCTGAAGATCCATGGTAAGTAAAATATTTTCTTTTCTTATCTTTGTCTTTCTTTCCATGTGGTTATTCCATGTCCATCAGGTACATTGATATGCTCATGTTGAAATGCTCATGTGACAAATGTCACACTGATCTTTCTTTGGTGAGAATAAACTTAAATTTTTATCATTAAATAATATTATGAACGTGAATCTCTCCAATGAAGTAACCCTGTCTTCTTTGTATTTATCCATATAAATATCAAACAGTTTGTATGAAGTAAAGTTAAGTTCCATGTAAAACTTTCATTTTTTTCCTCACATAATGCGAGGGTTGCTTTGGTAGGTCATCCAAAACTTTTGCAAATGCTGCTTCGTTTCATTGAATGCGTGGACACGATAATTGTTGGCTTTTTTTTATTTGATACCTCTTTCTGCTCGTTCATTCCATGAGTTCTGCTTCTCACCCAAGACAGTGTACAGTGAATGGACGCAGCCTTAGCGTTCTCAAAAAGTCGTCTACACACGGCTAAATGTTCCAGTCAATCAATACTTAAAGTATAATGGAAAGTTCCCTGCCTACGAGATATAATTTTTAACAACTTTCGAGTTTCTCTTTTTCCGTTTGCTTCACATGTGAACAGACAAATAATTTTTTTTTGGTCCCAGGTGATATCACTTTAGAATTTGTCAAATAGTCTTACTTCGTCTGTAAACAAGGAACGTTTTATTTTCCTCAACCTTTTACAAGCATTGGAATTACAAAGGGGACACATATTTCTTTCAAATCTTGCCTTTTCATGTTTCATTTGACCACTTACACTACTATACCCTAAATAGTTTCCCCCGTTTGTCGGAAATCTTGGTTTTTAATTTTTTCCACTTGCTCTTAACTGCATATTTCTTTCGTTTCCTTCCCTCTTGTTTCCATAATCAACATTCTGGTCTACATTTTCCTTTTCTGTATCCTCTGGAGAGTCGGTTGACCTCGTTAGTTAAATCTGCATTAGACGACCGATCTGCTCGCAAATTCTCCATGCTCGCTAGACACAATCGCCAGACACAAGTGTTTGAATAATCTTCATTTATACTTTTTCTCTCAGCGATTAAAATGCCGTCTTAAAATTGAATAGGTTCATTCTCAAGGTTTATAATTGTATTTAAGCTTTTATTTCCTGGTGTTTTAGATGTAAAGTTGATATTATTCTGAATATTATTTTGTGACTGAGAATTTTCTGCAACTTTTATACTGCAACTGAATTCCTGAATTTATAATCAGTTTTAAATATACAAGGTTGTATGTTAAATATACAATATTAATATGTTGTCACAAACGTCAGCAGAGAAAAGTATAACACTATTAAGCAAATATAACAGTAATTAGGTAAATGCATATTTTTTCAGTTTCCTTAATATCTTATTTAACATAATTGTTATCCGTTTACAACAGCTATTTGTACCTACAATAAAGTGGCATGCTTAATATATTTATCCAGCCAACAGACCATCCAAAATTTACCCCAACCAGGTACAGTGCTCATATCTTGTGAATGGTTCCGTGCATAAGGAATTTATGAAGACATGTCGGAATTGTCGGAAGAAATATCCGAATGCTTAGATAGCGTTTCATAACGCGAGATATGGCTAACATTGTCAGAGCCTATAGTTAGTGTTCTTTAGTACTTTCTTATCTGCTCTCCCTGTTTTATGTTATTTTAAATTGGTTGATGCCAAATTGCCTGAGAATACCGAAATTTGTATAAATAATATTCTGAAGTGAATTTAAAACTTCTGTTAGCAGAAAAAGTTAATATCAAGAAACTCTGATGACCAACACCTGAATTAAATCTCAACCAACGAGAAAAGATAGGGACACTAGGACACTACTTTTACGAGGCATTTATTCTAAAGAAATTTACAAAAAAAATTTGTGGATTTGTAGATGTGGTAAGATAAAAGCTGTGTTTTATTTTCTACGTTTTGGTTTCCTACTATTTTATTCTTGTTCTGCCGAAGTGGACAAGGTATGGATATTTAACACTTTAACAGGATCAGATATATTTGAACCAGAAAATAAATAAAACACGAAATTTCGGCTAATCATATAAAGTGCAGTATGGATTTAGTTATGTTAGGCTTGGTTAGGCTCGATAAATATTGCAGTTAGATATAGTATATAGACAAAATATTAACAAAAATATTAATAAAATATGAAAAATAGGTGTATTTCAAAGAAAATTACACCAATTTTATCAAATTTTGAGGAAAGTTGGAACTAGCATTAAGACACGATGAAAAATAGGTTTCTCAAAAACCTTGGGATTTTGCCGTAACATATAATTTTAAAAATTTCAACAAAACCATTGCAAGTGAAACGAAAGTGAGAAAAACAAAGCAATCTTGAAAGGATTTATTCTTTTTCCAAAAACATATCATATCTTTATATTGATTTAAGAAATTTCAACGAAACAATTTATAACTGAAAAAGTGAAAGTGGAAAAAACAAAGCAATCTTGAAAAGATTTATTCTTCTTCCAACAATATATCATAACGTAACAGATCATAATTTTCGAGTCTAGGTACCTACCATTTTTATTTTTAGTTAAGTTAGATTTGAGTAAACTAAAGCGAAAATTAATGTACTCACCTGACCGGTATCTTTATCGAATTTGTATAATCTCAACCCTGGGTTATTTGGTCCTTCATTGCTTCTTTTTGGAGTTATTGAGGGTGCTAGCATGGCCCATGATATTGGTCGACCTGAAAACAAGACAATTATGATTGTGGAAGAGATACCTATAAAAGTATTACACTGAAACAACTCCCTTATGCAAAATATTAAACAAGATATTGTTAATTGTCAATCGATATTGTTCATTGTTAAACTCTCATGCACACTGTCAATCAGACCATTACTCTTCGGCCTATTACTCTTCAGCCTATTTAAGGACTTTTATACATATGGTTAGAAGTAAATATAAAAGCATACCTGTGATTATTACAAAAAAATTAAGTGTGTTGACAAATCCTTATCAGATGAACACGATTTGCCCTGGGGCGTACCCACAAGCAATGTTTTTCTTTTATACGTTAAATAATTATTTGCCTTTATAACTTATAGTTACAGAGCAGCAATGGTAAATCATTGGTGTATTTTGTGCATGCCCGAGAGTGTTATCCCTATTACATCGAACACGAGAAAGAAGAATATGACCATAAGAAATTTCCCTGCTAGTCACTTTGCAGGGGTGCAAATTCAAATTCATAAAAAGAAGAAGAGTTGTTATTGACATACTTTGTACCATTCAAGTGATGAATCACTACTTTTTGCAACAGAAGGATTATTAAAATGTTACCTTCAGAAACATTAGAGGCGACATTTCACGTGTTAAGAACTGTCTGGCACCCACAGTCGTAACTCAGTTCTGCTTACAGTCGAGATAAAAACAACTTCGTTCGTGGAAGCACGCCCCGTAAACAATTTTCCAATACCAGGTAACGCTCATAGCGTCAGCACCTCTATTCTAGAAATCACATGATCGCCAGGGCAGTACACGAGAAACCTAACTCACAGGAAGAAGATTCATGCGGTGAGGAAAACAATATACCGCTGAACCTTTAAAAGAATTGGCAAAATAATTATTATAATGCTCAAAGCTAATTGTCAATGTATTTAAAATAATTATAATTTAAAAAAGTTCCCCTTTCAAAGCAGCTCTCCTGAACTGAAATATTCAGTAAATATCTCCGCTTACTACAGTCCAGCAGTGCCGTCGACTTAATCCGACCTTAATTATCCTAATTAGCATATTATTGTTTCATATATCTGACATTATTTATCCGCTTATGTCGGAATGATAAACAGAATCAGAATTAGTTAATTTGGGTAATATGGCACTACATTACCAAGTAAAACAGTAAGCATCTCCGTTTAGAAGCACCTACAACTCCAAACCAACTAGCGTTAAGTAAAAGCGATACACCGCCACCAAAAGTGTGAGATTAAATCATATACCGCTAAAGTAAAGTATATTTACTGGTTGAAATGAATCAAGGAACACTGAGTACCGGGTTCATCCTAGCATCGACACGAGTGAGGAATTCCGACTACTTTCTTTCTGGTTAATTCGTTTGCACCTCGAGCAGGAAGACCGTTTCTCCGACCCTTCATGGCCGGGCAATTTGTTTGCACTCCGACTAAGGAGATTCCGATTCCTTTTTGCCCGCGCAATTCGATTGTTCATTCCTGTCATAAAAGAAGCGTCGATTCAGTACTATAAGTACGTTAGATTACCCTAATTTCCTGGATTTGCTACCGCATAGACCCACACACTATATTGCTTGTTTCCCACGCACGCTAAAATAACACTGCTTGATCTCCAATCACGGACATTTTGGATCCCTGTAACGTCCACCGCCATTTTGGTCTATAGGACTATATCTTTGTGTGTTAGCGTCCGATTTATATTCGTAGCGCTCTTTAACCACGGTTTAACCAATCGAGTGTATACATACTGAAGCACCAATATATGTACATAGTCTGACATATAGAGATTGGACTAAAGGTAGATGTAATGAGGAAAGACTGACAGAAAACCTGTTACAATTATAAATATGTGTACTCTTTTAGATATAGTAATAAAATATCATATCTCTGAAGAACGTGAATTTCCTGGAATTTCCGCCATATCCACTAGTAGCTTCTCAAGGCCGCTACAGTGCCGCCTGTAGGGAAAAGTGGTATTTCTGCATTTTCAACTGATTTTGGCGCCTAAAGCAAAATATCACTTTAGGCTTCACAAAAATAATCATTCATTTTTGGTATTATTTCGAGTCGTCTACAAATACATGCCGATATGTCTCAGATGATAAAAATGCTTGAGTAATTTACTTTTAGCGAAATGTTTCACATATGCAACCCTCTACACACCATTAAGAATAGTTAAGCTCTCCAATTTGGATGTGCTTATGCCCCAGGGTATGTGGTAAAAAAAATTAAAGGAGGATCTAACCTTATTTTCGAATTTATTGCTGCTTTTAATATAATCAAATAAAATTTGACACATATTGATTTATGATAAAATAACGACCAAGGAGCCTAAAATATCATTCACATAATAATAATACAAACACATAAATAAAAAGTATTTATTTAAACAATAGTTTTAGACAATAAGTTATAAAAAAAATAAAAAAAAACAAGAATACAGGAAAAAAATGTTTATCATATTTTTCCTGCAAGAACTAATAACGTCAATGTTGGGGAATGAATATTCCTTCAAATGTCTCCAGATCTTATTTTTGTCATTCACCCTTAATGTCTTAGATAAGATAA
>CAXKVY010001524.1:0-46561 GCA_964058915.1 Tetropium fuscum
TGTCCTTCAGCAGCTAAAGATCTAACAGTTTCACCAAGAGATCTAATTGTATCAGCATAATCTTCTACAGCGACTTCTAAACTTTCATGTTTCTTCATAAAGTTCCTTGCTGAAGTTTCATCTTTACCGCGATCTTCCACCATCATATAAAGTTCTTGCTCACTCATCCAGCTTTCAGCCTCATTTGCGTCAAAAATGTACTGTTGTGCACGTTCATTACGTAACAAGTTTTCACGTCGCTTTTCGATGGAATCTTTCAATTCTTGCCATGCTTTGTGTAATTCACTTATTAATCGGCCAAATTCTGTAGCGTCCTCATGACCTGTAAGATCAGTCAAAATGAATGTAAGTATATTAAAATGGTAATGAACTTACCTTCGTCAATCAATTTCTGTCCATTATTACAAACAGTGTTAATTCGAGGTTCGTGATTATCGACTTCGGTTTGAAGAGACTGGGTCTTCTTTTCTAGCATATGCACTTGGAAGAGGCTGTTGCCATATTCAGTGGATGTCGCCAGAGGCATCTTCTCAGCAATCCACAACAGTTCATCTTCTACGTCTCGTCTAAATTGTAAAGCCTCCTTTTTCTTTTCCAATATCCTTTGCCTCTCCAGCAACGGTTGTTTGAGTTGTTCAAACCGTTCCTCCACGCACGTTTTCTTGATTTTGATTTGATTCATATCTTTCTCTGGTGCTGCAGTCTCCAGATGTTTAGTTTGCTTCTCCAATTCACCAACTTGACGAGCTTTGACTGCCATTTGAGTTTCAATCATCTAAAACACATGTGTTAGAAAACAACGGCTATTTGAAAATATGTTTACCTGTTGTTTCTGCATAAGGATGTTGACTGATGCTAAATCGGCACCCGTATCTTCACTTTCGATTTGTTTCTCTAGTTCGTTCATCCAAGAGTCAATATCGTCACATGTTTGGTGGATGAGTACCTCACGATTAGCGTCAAATAGACGCTCGCCTTTCTCTTTCGTTGTTTGCTCCAGAACATCAAATTGATCTGCCATTTCTTCAATCTTAGGCTCAATGTGACCAACATATTCTGGCTTTTCTTTGGCCAGTTCTTCTCCTGCCTTTTGCAGATTCAGCAAGCGTTCCTTGTTTGCGGCAATTTCAGCCTCGAAGGCTTGATGCCTGGTCCATTTAGAGTGAACGGTCTTTGCAGATCTGTAAGTTTCATCTTGTGCAGTAATATGTTTTTCTTGTATCCATTCACTTAGTTCGTCACAATCTCTCAAAAATTGGTGGAGTTCTAGTTGATCGCGAAGCCTTTCCAAAAGGGCTTGAGCTTTTTCTCTATTCGCTAGACGCCTCTCATCGATATTGTCGGCACGTTTTGCAATTTTGTCTGATGCAAAATGACCTTCATCACCGAGGCGGCGCGAGAATTCTACGACTCCATTAATTTTATCATCATTAGCCTCCATTGTAGCAAGGAAAGCTTCGTGGCGTTTGAGTAGATTCTCTGCTTGTTCCAGTGTAGTAGAATTTTCATCTTTTCCAAGGGTGTGTTCTTGTTGGTTGAGTATAACCTCAACCTGTCGTGCGTCTCGGTCTAGTAATTGTAAGCTTAACGATTGAGAAAGAAGTTGTTGTCTGTTCTCCCACATTTGGTGTATTTCCGCCCATCCATCCATAAGAGCCTTTAAACGCTCCCTAAGGAACATGTATTGCGGATCGTCCTGTGTACTGGGGTCTGCTGTAATCTTCTCTCCATACTCCATCATTTTGGTGTAATCATCAGTGTAATTGTCTATTTCTTCACGAATCGATTGATGTTGGGAGAGAAGTTTTTCTGCTTCAGATAAGGAATTTGGAGTATCCTCTGATGCTATATCAGTTTGGGTCTTAGTGAGCCATGCCTGGAAGTGGTCGAGGTCACGAAGGAATCTGTGGAGATCACCAGCTTCCTCCAGTTTGGAATCACGTTCTTTCAACATTTGAGTCAAACGTTCCCAGATAATCTGGATTTGTGTTATGCGTTCTTTAATAATAGCAGCCTCTTCGGGATGCTCACCCTCAATGCTCTCAGCTTCTTGCTGTAGAGAGGTTAATTTAGCCTGAATAGCAGCCAGATCTCGTTCCATCCCAGATAAACGACGTTGCAACGTCATAATACCAGTAAGATCCATTTCCAAGCTATCAGTAGTTTGCAAAATACGGATTTTATCCTCAATCCAAGTGGTAGTCTCACGGCACTCGATGTGGAAGGTTTGAACGCCATGTGCAGAATTGAGTTCATCTCGTTTAGCCTCAGCCTTTTCTCTTAATTCTGCCCATTTCTGGTTTAATTGATTTTGCCTAGCTGTGATTTGTTCTGAATTGGGGTGCTCTACATGCAACAGCTGACGTGCTAGTTGATTTACAACTGCGACTCGGGAAGCGTTGGAGTTCATTTCTTTTTCAAAACCATCATAACGATGTTTCATAATTTCAACGTCCTCAATGTCGCGAGCAGGTATCATCGTTTGTAGCATACGATCTTTTTCACTAATCCATTGTTCTACACCATCACTCTCAGAAAGGAGTTTGTAGAGTGAAAGAGCGTCTAGCAAGCGTTGCTTTCTTAGCTTGGCCAATTCCAAGAGTTCCTTATAACGGTTATCAATTGAAGCCAATCGCTTGGATACTTCTGGCGAGTTGGCAATCTCTGGTCCCAAGGCTTCTGCTTGCTGATGCAAAGCATCAATCGTGCTAACATAATTCTTAAGGTCCTCAGTCACATCTTTGTGTTTTTTAAGAAGTGATTGGGCATTTCCTTCGTCTCTGCCTACATCCTCACTGGAAACTAATTTTAATGTGTCGAGCATCCACATGTCTATATCATCAATGTCAGCAAGCAATTGGTGGTAATCGACCGCTTCTTCTAAACGTTTTCTTCGATAAGCTGCTAAATCAAGTAGATGTTTCCATGCATCACGGATTTCATTTAGCCTTTCTTGAATTTTTTCTGCTCCGAAGTGCCCACCACTGATCAGTTCCTCACCTACACTAAGAGCAATTTCAAGTTGTGCCTCATGTGCACTCAATTCATTTTCTAGTATCTTGTGTTTACTCAACAGTAAATTGACAGTGGTAAGGTCGTGCCCAATATCAGAAGTAGAAACGATTTGTTCCTTTTCTTTAATCCAGTTATCTTCGTCAGCCATATCCCAGTAAAACTGCCACAATTTTTTACTTTCTTCAAGGCGAGACCTGCGTTCAACCGCTAGCCGTACCAGTTGAGCGTACGCTTCTTCTAACTGTTGCACTCTCTCCAAAACCAAAGCGGGGTCGCATGGTTTATAACCCTCCTCGTTTTCAACGTCAACGAATCTTTGCGACTGACTTGCAACAGCTTTCACCCTATCACCTAATATGTTGATGTCGGCCTCAAGAAGATTATGTTTCTGAAGAAGATCTTCTACACCCATTAGATGTTTACCGTAATCATCAGTAAGAAGACGGGCTTTCAATTCCTCCATGGCATCAAGTATATGCAGCATTTCTTGGAAGTTCTGTTGTAATTGAAGTGACAAGTCTAAACGGTTTCTGCGTGCTCTAAGCAGTTCTAAGAGATAATTCCACAGGCGCAAGACATTGTCCTTTCTGGCACTGATTCTCTCCATATCGTGATAATTCTCTGCTTCTAGTTCTGCAGCTACTGACACCACAGCCTGTACCCTCTCCTCATATGCAAATATGTCAGTTTC
This sequence comes from Tetropium fuscum, assembly GCA_964058915.1. Classification (NCBI taxonomy): domain Eukaryota; kingdom Metazoa; phylum Arthropoda; class Insecta; order Coleoptera; family Cerambycidae; genus Tetropium; species Tetropium fuscum. Next base: position 3,707 of record CAXKVY010001524.1, read on the forward strand.
AATGGCTTCGTGCTTCTTAGCAGCTGCCTCAACTGCAGCCAAATCTTGTCCAAAGTTATCTTGAGAAACTAGTCTTTGATTTTCACTCAGCCAAGTTTCACGCATACTTGCTTTGCGATTGAACCTAGCTGCTAGCTGTTCGAGTTTCTCTTGCCGGATCAATTCCTCTCGCAGGGCTAATTCACGTTCATGTTCGGACTTTTCTAACCGTTCCCATGCTTTATTTATATCTGATATCATTTTGCCTTCTCTTGGAGTATAAGGGCGCTGATTGTTGGCCCGCATTTTTGATTGTAAGGTGAAAAGAAGAATTTCCAGGTTTCCTTTCTCTACAAACTTTGGTGGCTTCTCTACAATACGGTAATTGTTGAATTGTCCTAGCTGAGCTTGAACGCCTACTAAGCTATTTGCAAATTGTCTCTCGCCTAGAGCTTGTATCGTGGCCTCTATCCAAGCTAATAAGTCACTTGTTAGTGATTCATATTCTTTTATCATCCTATCATTTTCCATGGCAATACCTACCACTTTTCCAATACGTTTGCCTTGTACCGTTTCTTGTTTCATCTTACTAAAGTAATGGTAGTAAGTTACCACGTATGTAATTATCGACTTCTCATCAGGCTGTTCCACAAACACGTCTTCAGCATCTAAGAGTTTAGTTAAACCTAATTTATCTTCAGCCACATTAAAAGCATTATTTAAGTTGTGCATCGGGTTAGATTTTGAAAGTTTTTCGAATTGTATTAAATCTGGGCGATGTTTATGTATAAGTGCATTAAAAGCCAGACCATCCCTCCATGACGTGGTGAAATTTCTTACGTTGACGTTGTGATAGCCAGCAGTCTTCATTTGGCACCATAATAGAAGCGCATCCTTAGCAGATTTCGTTTCTTGATTATCTGTTTCTTCTATAGTGATGTCTTGAATTTGGAAGCGGAGAATTATAGTCCATATTAATCCAAGGGATAGACGAGGGTTCCCATCTACTATGTCATGGGAGCCCATATTTTCTAAATGAACACGTTGCTCCCTAAGGAACTGTAATGCTTTATCGACATTTTCCAGGCAGTGGATACGCATTTTGCCTTTTGTAGGTCGAGGCAACCGCTCACCTGATAATACTTCTAAAAGTTTTATTAAATTCTTTCCATCTCGCATATCACAGTACAAATCTGTTATGCGAGAATTTACCCGAACCAAGTGAGAATTGACCCATTTTTGGAAAGTCTTCTTTTGGACACTCTCTCTTTCATCTATAAATATTAAAAAAATATTTAAGAAATATAAAAGAAAATATATTCGTATCTGATGGGGGTGGGGTTATGAAAATTTCCTCGACGTTTTCCTTATAACCATATAGTGGCGAAAATATGTTAGAACATGGGGTGTTCTAACATATTTAAATTATTGTTATATATCAAGCAAATCATATTTCAAGGGAAGGTTCTTGAAAATTTAAAATATTTTCCTCGGGTATTAAAAATCCAAGAATTAATATCAATAGCTATAGCTGATTATATCTTTCGTAGTTCTTAAGCATGGATTCATTTTCAATTGGCTAGATTAATTTATTCTAAATAATATTTCATTTTGTATTATTGATAGAAGTTTTTGTGATCCCTCTTCTGATATAATATCTACTTGATAGATGATCTTCTATGAGCCACTTCTATGTAGTTAATATTATTTACATAATATATTATATAGTTATTTATTTAAAGCGGTCTTGAGGCTAACATTCGTTTTAATATTATTTACAACTAACGAAAACCAATTTTAAAATTGGAAATGGAGAGAAAAGTAGACATTACATTACTGTGGAATTGAAGAAAGCTTACCAGCAAGAGCCTTTATACGAGATCTCTCAAAAAGCCGCGACGAAGAATTTCCACCATCATATTCATAATCTTCTACTATTTCCTGTTGTAAGGTGGGGTCCCACCGTACTATGCTGATATCTGTCGTCATTTTTTACTGCAGTAGGACTGTTCTGAAACGAAATATATATGTCAATATTCTACGCTTAAAATTTACTACACTGGACTAGTTGCAATGCACACCACTCCAGTCATTGGTCATATAAGAATGGAAAAATGTATAGGTAGGGAAAAACCACATTACCTACTACAAAAATCGCAGATAATGCCGTTTCAGGTTGAACTGGTGATAGTTTAAGAAAAGTGTTTAATAATTAATTTCATACAATGGACTATATTTTTCGTTCTTGTATCAAACCTAAATAAATGCATGTATGTAGTAAGTATCCTCCGAACTTCACAGTGCAAAAACTTCCTCTGAACATTCATTTTCAAGCAAATTGATGGAAACATAATTACTAAATAATATATATAATAATAATATTGTTTCTAATGAAACATATATTTCAGATAACAATAATTGTTTCTAAATTTTGTATTTATATATATATATATATTTATATTATAACAAATGATTGGTATACATACCAAAAAATATGAACAATAACATAATAATGTCGATTGCCTAGGCTCTCTCACTTATTTTACTTGTTGAAACTTGTTCTAGCACTATTATATTATAAATATTTACAGCTAAAGGCCCTTGACAAGAGTAAAGCATGACATGCCATAGATCGATTCCAAAGCGTTATACAGTAAAAAAAGTAAGGTTAACGATTAGAGGAAATAGTTGTTTGTTTTGAAAAATTTCGATTGGCAGCAACTAACTAGAACTTGAAATATCATTGTAGCAAGACTAGAATGTGGAGACCGAGCTCGCGTAAAATAGACGGCACAAAAGACGTCGAAATCCGCTAGGCGATTAGCGGCGCTGTGAGCGGCGCCGTACCTAGCTTCGGGAGTCTCCGTGAGCCCTCGTGCTTTCTCAGGGGTTGGCCTTCGTGCTTTCTCAGGTTAAGGTGCAATTGTGCGCGGTACCGCTTTGCGCAGGTAAGAGCTCGGTCTCCTTTTTCTAGTCTTCTTGCATTGTAGCATGTAAAACAATCGCAAGAGACCTTTAAGCGACGACTTGCTTTTACAATGTCTTTATATTAAACAAAATCTTAATAGAGGGAGCTCGAGAGAACATCTTGAATCAAGTGACATAAGTATGAGTGCCGACTATCGCATAGGTTCCAAAAAATGCCAACAATTAAGCCAGTATTACTTCATTGAGTATTGAGGCGATTCTATACTAACTATATGGCACTGATAAAAGGATACCAAATTCACATACTAGGTATATTCTAATTTAGAACTGACGTCTGTGAAATATAACCCCTGAATATGTCAATATTTTTAAAACTCCTGCAGTTTCTTAAAATAAATATTGGTTAACTGTTTGCTGCAGAAACAACGTATTCAATGTGAGTTGTAAAATTAATTTCTGAAACAAAATATACCTATTCCCAATATTCTCACTTTTTGGCAACAGTTCATGTAGAATTAATACATATTGTAATTATAATTATAAGATTTTTTTCGTGTAAACAAAGTCACAAGACTTAGAGACACTTACCCGAATCACCCTATATGGTAATAAATTATATAACATATAGAATACACATTAATTAGGACGTGACCATGAAAGTCACCGGACGATACGATGCAGCCAACTTAATTTATACAGCAGGTACTTTGGCTGCTTTTTAGCTTGCAATTTCTTGAAATTGCCATTTTTGTACAATATAACAGTATTGCTAGTTTTGCTCAGATGCCTTTGTTTTTCGTATACCTACTATCTCATTAGCCACGATATACAAACATTACAATTTCAAGCTGTATAAATGAATGGACATTTTTCCCTTAAGTGGCGATGAAATGTAAAATTAAAATGTATCATTACAATTTCGACGTCGATATTTCTGATATCAGTTCAACGATATATATTAATCATTAATTATAGACTTGAAAAATGGGGACAAATTAAAACTGTTTTATTATCTTGTTTCTGCTGATACTTAATTGTTATCAATGATCATGATGCCTAAAAGGAACACTTTGTTTAAAGAAACAAAAAAAATATTTTATCGACGTAAAAATTCGGAATTTCTTTTATAATTTGTTTTGGATTTTTTTTAACGCAAACGGGATGTATCGAAAATATCGAGGAAAATACAATGAAGATTAATTTTCTTATTATTCACACTACATAATAGCAGAAAATCAAAGGATATCTAAAATTTATTTATATACTTATATATTTCTTTAAAGCAGTCACCGTGGACGGGCGAGTCCTGCTGGTCCAGACCGAGAAGAGTAGAACCGCAGACCTCAAAAATTTGTGAGTGGAAACCCACTACACACTACTCGCAGTTCCCTTCGCAGAGACTAGTAAGGACGTTTAAAATCCGAGCACTGCATGAGTCAGTTATATAAATAATGACGGGTTCACTTTATTTTAGTATGACAAGTATTCCGACGATATAAATCAGTCAAATGACCATATTATAATATACATATAAAACTTACGATACTTGCTTCACATGTCGAATCCCGAATAAAACACGACATGGGACATTCACATATCCATAATATGTAGTTAGAGCTTTAAATGTAGAAGGTAATACATACAAAGTAATAGCTATTATTTACGACACCCAGCTGTGGCAAATTAGGTTTTCTCTGACACGAACAAAGATTTGATGAGAAAAATCGATTTTGCCGGTAGAATACATGTCAGGCGTCACGACGCCTGACCTACCGTTTGCCAGAGGACTGCGGCAATCGGCAATGTCTGGTTCGATGACTGGTGCGGAGAAATGGCAGAGGTGGCGCAGATATCGCAACTACAAATAACGTGTGGACACTGAGAGTTTAAAAATGAGATAAAATTGGGTCGTACATATGTATAGTACGCCGCCTAAATTTTAATCCATTAAATCTGACTTCAGAACATTAAAAATCCGAATCTAAAATTTGCACCTATACTTACAATATTTTTTTTTATCACCCTATAATGAAACCGAGAATGAAACTAATCTAATCTAAATCTAATAGAGTATCATACTTCATATATTATTTCTACGGCAAAAATTATTTATAGCTATATTTAATTTATTTATAAAAGAAATAAATTATAATTTTGTCCAAAAACCAGTCCTATCCTCGATTGTACCCCGGTTTTTCACCGATGTCTGGTAGTAAACCGTTAATCGGACGAGAAAAAGGTATAGGAAAGAAAGAGTTTTTAATTAAATTCTGCACACAAAAGGTCCTATTGACCTCTTGGCTAAACTTTACCCGGGTCCCGCAAACTGCGTTCAAATTCAAGGGCAGTTTTCGAATGCCATACAAACCAGTCAGTCATACGCGCATTTTACGCGTACAAGATGTGTTAATTAAATTACACTTCTACAAATGTACTCTACTGAAACCTAGCTGCACACATTACACATTAAATCAAGGTCAAAATATAACTAAAAATATGTTTTGAATACCTATACCGTGTGGAAACAAGTTATGGAATCAAGTCAGTAATTCGAAAATTAAATATTTCGCAAAAACGCTGAAATCGGGAAACGTGCCGTTTAATCCGATTTATTTTACATGCCTGTGATGTGGCACGTTTTTGAGTTATGACGTCATGTCATAACTCAATGGGACGGTATATTTTTTGTTATTTTTGAATAGTACTTTTAAAGGCTCCGTCAAGAAACCCATACATACCTTATATTTTCATTTTTAATAGATTCTGATATTTTGAACCTGTATCTTTGAACAAAATATAGCGTTACTACGATCCGGAATGGCGCCGTTTGTTACAATGTGTAACAAAAGTTTACGGAATATATTATTCCGTAAATTTTGGTGTAACGTTGAATGAACCTTTTAAAACTATTACGAAAAATACCTACGTGATGAATAGTTTTGGTCAAAATCCTTCAATTTTTTTAAATAAATAATTATGTGTACCTACATAATAAACTGCTGTTCAAAATTATCGCACCACGTTAATATTTGCTAAAATTTGAGGTCTCATAACTTTTTTACTTTTAGTCCAATTTTGATAATTTTTTTAGAATACTGTAGATAAAACGACTAATTTCAACTTGCATATCCAGTCTTTTGTTAACTGAGGACGGTTTAGGTATTATACAGGGCTAACTAAAAGGTTGTTATATAACCCTAATTTTAAAACACTCGGTGGAATAATTTCGTAACCAAATTCTTTAAAAATACCAATTTTTGTTAAGAACTATTCCTTTCCTACATTTTGTTTTTTGGTCCATGTCTTTAGATGCATTGGTTCAAAATTATCGCACCATACAGAAATCAATTGAAAAAACTTTCAGGGTGAGAAGAAACATTTTTTAATTAACAAGAAAACAAAGGAAAACAAAGAAATTAAATTATGTGAGCTGATCCCTAGTAGGTTGTGTTGCCACCTCTAGCTCGGATTACAGCCTGAATCCGCCGTGGCATACTTCTAATGAGGTTTTGAATGACGGGTTGAGGAATATTATCCCACTCATGAAGAGTAACCTGTTCCAGCTGTTGAAGGTTATGTGGGGCTGGTAGACGTCGTCTCACTGCTCTCTTAATGATGTCCCATAGGTGTTCGATGGGATTTAAATCCGGGCTTCGTGCTGGCCAGTTCATAACATCAATATGGACTTCATTCAAGTACTGAACACAAATTCTTGCTACATGTGGTCTTGCATTATCTTGCATGAATATGAAATCAGGACCAATAAACGGAGCATAGGGCATTACATGCTCCTGGAAAATGTTCTCTACGTAGTATTCCGCATTCATTGCCCTTGCATGAATAGGGACTAACTCCGTACGGCCATCGAAAGAAATACCCGCCCAAAACATTTTGGAGCCACGACCAAAGGGTTCGTTTAGAACGAAATTGAAGGCAGCTTCCCTTTCCCCTTGTCTTCTATACACACGTTTTCACAAGATTTTAGGCTTATTCTTGTTTCATCGGAGAATAGGACTTTCTTTCCTCCAGTCATCGATAGTCCAATTTTCATGTGCTCGTGCAAATCGTACGCGAGCTACCTTCTGAGCCCTGGTAAGTTCTGGTGCCTTTATGGGCCTTCTACTGATCAAACCTGCCTCCCGTAGTCTTCTCCTTACAGTAGGAGCAGAAACTTGAACATTTCTAACCATCTCAAGTTCACTCTTCAATTGCGAACTTGTTACTGTCCGATTTCTTAAAGCATTTTGGCGGAGAAAATGGTCATCCCTAACATTCGTCGCCCTTTTTATACCCTGCCATGTCTCCTGGAGTGAGAACCAGTTGCCCTGTGACGTTCTAACATTCGACTTATTGTCGAATGGTTAACACCCAGAATTCGAGAGACATATCGCATACTTCTACCCTCTTCAACCAAGGTTTGCGCTCTTACACATTCCAATGCTGTCAAATGTCTCACACGATTCATTATTTTAAATTGCTGAATATTCCTCAACACCGTATTGTTTTTAAAAATGTGTCAAAATGAGATTGCATACACCCAATCATTGTTTTTTGGTTGACATACGCCGCCTACGTTTTACATATCACTTGTAACAGCAGAGTAAATTAACAGTAAACTGTTGGTGACAAATTCATTTTCCTCTTCAAAATGAACCAATGTATCTAAAGACATGGACCAAAAAACAAAATGTAGGAAAGGAATGGTTCTTAACAAAAATTGGTATTTTTAAAGAATTTGGTTACGAAATTATTCCACCGAGTGTTTTAAAATTAGGGTTATATAACAACCTTTTAGTTAGCCCTGTATAATACCTAAACCGTCCTCAGTTAACAAAAGATTGGATATGCAAGTTGAAATTAGTCGTTTTATCTACAGTATTCTAAAAAAATTATCAAAATTGGACTAAAAGTAAAAAAGTTATGAGACCTCAAATTTTAGCAAATATTAACGTGGCGCGATAATTTTGAACAGCAGTTTATAATATAAACTCAATTGTTTTGCAAAATGTATAATATATCGATCCGCTAAATTGTTATATTATTAGTTTGTAATGTTGTAGTTAATTGCTTTTAGGCTAATATATAGACCTATTTGAGAGTGTTAAATTCCATCATCGATTCAATTCAACTACCTATAGACCTATGCAATAGTTATTTATGCAACAAGTGGGACAACAGGTCGAGTGCAATAAACACTTTTTGTACGAGTTGCATACAATAATTTTCTACTTTCATGCAAAAACCAAAAAATGTTTAATTTAGGTGGCCTTAGTGTCATGACATTAGGTGACATATCATGATCATAAAGTTGACATAAAGTCAAAACACTCTAGTAGAATGACAGACGCGTGCAATAAAATTTTTATTGCACTAGTGTAATAAGAACGAACCAGTTTTTGCATTAAATATAGTTCAATAAAGTCTTGTTTTTGCATGAACGTAGAAAAAATTATTTTTCTACGTTTTCCTCTCCAGAATCCGATGACTCCTCACTACCGCATCGACCTTTTTTTTCGTGGCCTTCTGCAATGTTTCGGATATCCGAAATTTTGAACCTTGAACCATCCGAAATTAGACACTACTTTCTACTTTGCTACTTTTGACATTGTGGAATTTAAATTTTAATCGATATCTTAACATGCCTGGTAGAAAAACATAAATTTATTAAATGACTATTTTTAAAGTAATCGAGGCCGAACTCAACTGTTCAAAAAACTTAGATTCTCAATTTAGACGAATAGCACTGCCGTCTAACGGGTAGAAGTTGCATGTATCATCACCATATATACAGCATATTCTTGGTTTCACCTTTTCTGACAGATGGCGCCCAAGATTGACCTATCCAAAATTAGGAAACCATCCTAAATTAGGCGACTTTCCTCTACAGTCGATGCAGAATTTAATTCTGCCTCAGAATATGAACGTTAAAATTATAGATATGTATATATTTGAAAATACCTCGGGTTACCCTAGAAAAAAATTAAATTTTGGATACTCTGTAGGTAATTCAAAAATTTAAAAAAAATACATCTACCTTTCCATTTGAAATAAAAAAGTTGACGTCAATTTCCGGAAGTGTCGTCATCTTGAAAATATTTTTAGAATGTAGCGCTCATGTATCTCTAAGACTCGCTCTAAGATTTGTTTAAAAAAAATCTAACTAATAATATAGGAGTTATGGACTACCTTTAATAACTTACCCTGTATATAACAATTATTCGATTCTAGTATCTCTTCTAAAATTAACCAGTTATTTAAATTACTTTCGTCTACTGAAATTTTTAACCATTTTTTTACTTATGAGTTTGACATGACAAAATCTGCTGATAATTTATAATTGTAGATATAAATAATATTTGTTTAAAAACTGATAACTGATTGTATGACTATATAAAAATACAATAAAGATTTGGAAATTCGGGAGGAAAAGCAAGACCAATGTTTACACACATTTTATATAGCAATTACGGTCGTGTCAAATAGTCCTTAATCATAGAAACATTTTCTAAATTTAAACAATGATAGTGTGTTGGAGATACATTGGGAAGTCATTGCGGTATTTGATTACTGGCACACGATCTTACATACTAGTTTAATAGAAACGACAAAAATCTAAAATTATATTACAGGAATTCATTATACATAAAGGTACGTATCCACCAAAGCAACATCGAGGAACATTTATGTTTCTGCTGCATGTTTCCTAAAATGTTCCACTAAGTTCCAATAAGTTGCTTGTTGTTGCAGACTGCTTTTAATTTTGTTTACTACAACTTGCAGTAAACAAAATTAAAAGTTGCTTGGTGTTTCGTGTTTCCGTTTGAAGCGGTAAACGTCAAAGGAGACAGTGGAGATAGTATGTTGCTGTTTGTTTTGGTTTATTCGTTTAGATCACGTAGAACAATCTACTTGTGTATTTATTGCGTATTTAAATTAAATAATGCCGGTTTACAAGTGGAGCAATGACAAATTAATTAAATTACTTGAAGCGAATCCCAGAGACATAAAATATAAGGGCAGAAACGCAAAACATGATGCATGGGCCATGTTGTGTCAAATAAGCGGCGCAGATCCAGGAGAAGTGCAGCGCAAGATTAAAAACATGACAGCCCAGTTTTTCAGAGAGACAAAACGATATCTTGGTCGCACCCACACTTTATGTTTCCTTTTTCTACTTAAAATAATGCCGCTGCAACAGCGGCGAAGCGGTCTTGCTCGTCCAACATTTTATTTATTATTTATGTTGATGTTGCTTTGGTGCAGACACTGTGTTTCCAGAAACAAATAAAGCAGAAACAAAACATAAATATTGCTAAAATTAGTTATTTTGGTGGAGACAGAAAGTTTCCTTGAGTTGCCTCCAATTCCATTATTGTGAAACAAACAGCAACATATGACAACAAAAAGTTCCTAATTGTTCCTTTGGTGGAATGTGGAAAAACCAAAAAATGTTTAAGTGGCATTAATGTCATGATATTAGGTGACATGTCATGATCTTTATGTCAAAACACTGTAGTATAATGACATATGAGTGCAATAAAAATTTTATTGCACTAGTGCATAAAGAACCAGTTTTTGCATTAATAGTTAACTATTTATGCAACATAAGTGCAAACAGTAAATGTTTATTGCACGCGACGTGTAATTTCACGTCGCGTGCAATAAACACTACATATAGGTATAGTATTAAAATAAAAGTATTAAAATAGGTATATAAAATAATAGTATTAAAAACACGTCGAGTGCAATAAACACTTTTTGTACTAGTTGCATATTATATTTGCATGCAAAAACCAAAAAATGTTAGTTTAGGTGGAATTAATATCATGACATTTAATTAGGTGACATGTCATGATCTTCATGTCAAAACACTGTATAGTAGAATGACAGATGAGTGCAATAAAAATTTTATAGCACTAGTTCAATAAAGAACCAGTTTTTACGTTAAATATATAGTTTAATAAAGTTCAATAAAGCTCAGGTTCAATAAAGAATGTAGAATAATATTTTTTTCTAATTTTTGACATGTATAAAGTGACACTTTTCAAAATCCTTTGACGATAGGAAACGTCTTACTTTTCACAATCACTTACGAAAAGTAAAATATTGCGCAACTGGTTTTGTGAAGTACATTTCATAGTAGGTTATTTAGACCTGACAAGCTATGAAAGCGACAAGCTGTCACACCATTACAACCTACTGGATTGTTTTTAAACGTATAAAATTCAGTTTTCTTCTCATAAAATGTAAAACTGGTGAATATTAGAAAAAATCGTGTATGAAACAATATTTTGTGTAACTCGCATCCTTTTGCCGAAATCTTGTTACACAAAATAGTACTTTTCCCAACTAGCAACTGGTTACATAAATAGCTATCTTTCTAATTTTGACATGTAAAGTGACACTTTTCTAAACCCTTTGATGTTAGAAAACGTCTTACTTTTCATAACCAGTTACGAAAAGTAAAATATTTCGCAGCTGGTTTTGTAAGTTGTAAGTTCATTTCACAGTAGGCTATAATAATTACGAAACTGACAAGCTATGAAAGTGACAAGATGTCAAACCGTTTTAACCTACTGGATTGTTTTTAAACGCATAAAATTCAGTTTTCTTCTCATAAAATATAAAAAATGAAACAAACACAATTTTGTGTACCTAACTCGCATCCTTTTGCGGAACTCGCTGGCGCTCGTTACACAAAAGAGTACTTTTCCCAACTGGTTAGTTACATAGATAGCTAATCTTTAGCTGCCGGCAAATCGAGAAGTCGCAGCTCAACTTGTTTAGCCAATGGGTTTCAAAAACTGTAAGTACTACTATTTTTTTGCAGCTAAACAAAAGACCACATAACTTTTAGGATATCCACGAGAAAAACCTCGTGTCGTGAACTACTAGAGTAGAATGGGGTAATGGCGAATGGGGATCAGTGGGCAAGCCCAAGAAAAATTATATTTATATAATTTGATATTTATATTTTCACCGAATCCGTCACCGCTGTAATTCGCGAGTCGCCACTGGGTCGGTAAAAGTATTTAGGATCTCCATAGCCCACACCTGAATTTAATATTTTAAATAAATACTTTTTCCCATTAAAATACATAAATACCTACCTACTTTATATTTATTTTATACCTAATTATTTCCAAGTGTGATATAAGAACCTATTATAAAATGATGAGTCATAATTTGACTGGTCCGTACTAATAAACATAAGTGGGTTAAAATATGTTGATTCAATTATTAGTTAAATAATTTTTGACATTATCTAATTTTGAGTTTACTTCTGCAGATAGACGTACGTACTCACTACATAATTACCTATTTATAATAATAGTAGGTGTGTAGGTATTATGTATTGATACATATAGGTAACATTAAAACGAAAATGTTCGTCCTAACGTCGGATCCCAGATCCCCATATTTGGATCCTAAATGGATCAATATACCTATTTATTATACTGAGAGATTAAACATTTAGGTACTTACAAAATATCTAAGTTCTCAGTGTAAAAATACAAGTCAATTAAATTAATTAGGTTACAAGTTACATCTGTAATTTGTATACAATCAGGAATCAGGTATATATACGTATTCTTTGAAGTGACATGAGATTAGGTAGGACATACAAAATTATGTTCTAACTAAGCCATAGAAGTGTTAAAAATGTTGCTACAAGCTACAATAAATAATATCACCTACTATATGTAGGTACCTACCAGTTTTTTACTAAACTGTGCCACTTACCGCCTAGAAAGTCTACCTATTAAAATGCAACACTAATAATATATTATGATGATGCCATAAATTAATTACATAATTTACTGATAATGAGAAAACAAATAAATTATGTACTTTGTAAATTACAGGACTTGATAATTCGTTTTGTATGGTTACACCTATTGACGGCCATTTTCAGAATAAAAACACTATCAACGTTATAATATATACGTAAAGTAAGTAATATTAAGTCATACCTTTATAGATATCACGTAATAATGTCAATATAACACTTTCGTAGTAAGGGGAAACTAGGATTTAAATACCGCACACAGTTTTTCTTTCACTTGTTCACTAAACCAAAAACGCAAACGCCCTTCATTTTCATGGTATGACAGGACTAAAACAGGGAGCAGGCAAACAGCAATTGCATTGCACTCATCGAATGAATATCCCAGAGCTGGAATATCCAATAACGGAATGGTCCAACCACGGTCCGACAGTGTATTCTATGAGCATGCGCATCACAAATTAATATATTTACACGCCCCGATTTAAATATGTGGCGCCGAAGCCATCGAACTCATTTTGAAAACAGTCTAGTAATATATTGACCTATTTAGACGTAACAGTCGTAACACCAAATCCGACAAAATTTTGAATGTTATAACCTAAAACCTAAGTAATGTACTACTTTATATATAAAAATAAAAAATCAGTCAACTAATGCGTTCGGCTCACCCCACTAGTGTTTTCCAGCTGGAAAAACTTGGCTAGTTTGGCTCACCAAGTTCAACAAAAAACTATGGTGGTTGTTCAACTCTAGTGCAACGTAATGGAACACGCGCTTTTTCATTTGTTATGAATACGGAGCTACGGGGTATGCCTATATAGTACACAGAAGATTATGAGTCCGAATCTCGCAACCAGTCGGCCGACTCGCCGACTGACTAAACAATAAAAATACGTGTACATGGTATAAGGTCTGCCAAAGAGAACCGGTTGGTTTTATAAGAATATTTTTACTAACAATGTAAAAATATTCTCATTACAGGAATGTTGTCACAAAGTTGATCGACTGATGTGATGATAAAAATATGTGTACATGATAGCACATTCAAATTGCCTGAGTAGACACCTAAAATACAAGAGGTTACGCCATGCTCCTGCGAGAAGCTTGTGTCAGTATGGTTAAAAATTTATGGATTATGGGTCGGCTGTGCGCTGATACCGCCTTGTTGCCTGTCAGTTTTCCGAAATATCGGGAAGGTAGAGAGTGATTTGTAGACGAGTTATAGAAATCATTTTGTACACATGGTTATTAAAATATAATATAGTTTTATTTAGGGTTTCTCATGGCTCGGCTAGTTTAGAATGTGAAAAGTTTTATACAAAATATTGAGTATAATAACATCCTGCTGTTGGCTAAATTACCTTAATTCAGCGATGAAAAATCGGCCAGGGTCGGTTTTTCAATGCTCGGTTAAAGTGTTTTAGCCAACAGCTAACTAACTATGAGTTTAGAATGTGAAAAGTTATTATAAAAAATATTGCATCAATAACATTCTAAATTTCCAATTAGTTACTGTTGACGTTAAAGCCTACAAAACGGTGCTTTGAGTTTTTATGTGAATAAATCTTTTGCTTTAAGAGTTTACGCGCCTCTCTTTTACCGACAATTTGAAATTCTAGCACCAACATACGGAACAACATGGCCGCTTCAGCGCAGTTATATTATCAGTGACACAGAAGAGAGAGCTGCTCTCTTCTGTGCAAGTGATATATGACCAACGATTATAGACTAATATATGACTTCATATATCATTGATATTACAGATAATATACAGATCAGTGGTTAGTACTTTCCCTGTGTTACTTTCTCTATTGTGTTTTGTAATTTGTGATCACCTCAGGTGATCACTAATCATTGCTGATATCTATGCTTATGGCCACCTTCATAGTCACAGTGGTCATGGCACTTATGACTCATTATTCTGGCACAGACACGGCACATAAAATAACTTATGTGCCGTGGCAGTCGTGGCACAGAGACAGGATTTTCGGGATTATCTGACTTTGTAGATGTTTTGTGTCTGTGATAATGGGTGATTATGAATATGAGGTTACATCAACTTCTCGCAATTTTCGTAGAGAACCTGAACAAAACAAAAAATACTATACAAATAACAGAGGACGAGGAAGACAAAATCCAAATGTAAACAAAGCGCTCTGCAACTTCGGGGTATCGGATTTGAGACAATTGCTTGACAAAAAATATCAAGAAAGGGGACAGGTAGATAATGCATTTTGTTTCAGTTTCATAAGTTGCATAAAAATTTATTTTCAGGCAAGTTGCCCTCCAGCAGATCCGACTCACAATTATTTGAAAGATCCATTGAGAGAGACTTCGAACAATGAACAAATACGTAGCTTGCAAAAGGTATCCTAATTTTTCACAGGTTTTGTTAGGATGCAGATCATTCCGTACCAGATATGCTGGTGTTAGACATTATTGGTATTACTATGAACTACCTATTGAGTTGATATGGAAATGGTAATCCGCGAGGTAGCGATAGCCATGATTATATATATTTGGAAAATAAATAGTCGTGTCTCGTGTCAGATAATTTACTTAAAATATATAACATGTAGATATAGTGCGGGACCGGAAAGAATACCGGCGCAGCAGGAGAGTTTAATGTAATGGGTATACGTGAAGCAATCCCTAAACTTGCGTTTCTATGTGACTCTCGCATCTCTATTTCAAATACTTATCTGGCAACACTAAATTCCACACCACCTTACTAGTAAGTGGAATTCTTTAGACCGCTATTCTTTCGGATCCCCAGCTATATATGTACCTACACATATAGGTAAATGTATACAGTATATATCTATGTGGACATATATTTCTTTTGTATATATCTATTTCTGACCATTTAATAAATATTTTAAAGAATTTTCTTGGGATTATTGGTTATAATAATTTTGTAGTACCTGATGATAGTAAATACAGAAACGTATGTACACTCGGTTTTGGAAATAAATGATTCAGATTTCAATCGCCATGACAGAGATAGTGGCTTTGTTTTAACTGCGGACTGTTTTAACTCATTTATTTCCGAAACCAAGTTTAAGATAATAAAATAGTTTTATTTAATATGACTGAAAATCCCAAATCAAATATATACAAGAAATTTGTAGGTATGAATTTATGCTAGTATTTATGTCATGTCTGTAGGTCGATCCTAAGGAACGTCCAAGTACATCCTCAAAGAGTTCCCGAGACTACCATGGTAGACGTAACAAAATCATTACTGACGAAAGACAGTCACACAAGATATCGTGTATCGTAAATCCGGTAAATATAAAAATTGAATTAAAGACATCAACAGGAGAACGAAGCTGTAAATTAGATAAAGAAACAAAGTTGCCAGATATTAAACATATTGCTGATCATAGGCCTGAAGAACAGAGATCATTTCCAGAAAGTCACAGAGCTACTGAAAAATATAACAGAGAATGGGGAACACGAGGGGGAGGTAGAGGGAGAAGTAGTAGTCGAAGGGGCACAGGTACATGGGAAAATAGCAGAGGAATGAGAGGTAGGGGTAGAAGGCCTGGGCGAGGGCAAGGTCGACCACCTTTCATAGGAAATAGAAATCAAGAGAAACATCCAGAAAGTTGCCAACCATATAAAGATGATGA
The DNA here is from genome assembly GCA_964058915.1 of Tetropium fuscum. Taxonomy (NCBI): domain Eukaryota; kingdom Metazoa; phylum Arthropoda; class Insecta; order Coleoptera; family Cerambycidae; genus Tetropium; species Tetropium fuscum. The sequence continues at coordinate 20,039 of CAXKVY010001524.1, forward strand.
TACTGAAGAAAACTGGGAGCCTGAATGCTCTGTACTTCTTGATGGTGATAAAGTTTTGGATAATAAGTATGACAAATGTGAAAATGGCAATGAATATGAGGAATATGAACATGAACAGTTGCAGCCTGAGGAATATATTGCAGGGGGCGGTGAAGATTATTCAGAAATAATAGCAGATATACATGTAAATGGAAATGTTAATGAAACTGAAGAGAATATCAATTTGCCAACAATAACATCATCAAGAATTGACGAAGGTAATGAACGAACAGATAGATTAAATAACAATGATGAAGTACAGGTTCATCAAGAATTTGAAAAAAAGGTTGCAGAAGAAATACATGATTTAAGACGTAATACTGATATAAAAGCAAATCACTTTGAATCGGAATATTCTGCACTAAGTTTAAGCAATTTGCTTATTAAGGAAAATGATGAAGAAATTACTACAGAAAAGGATTAGAGAAATATAAAAGATTGTTTCCTTATAGGAATGTACTAACTTAATAATTATTAATGGTTTTATTTCCTAAAATTTTTAAAATACCAAACATACTGTTCACAAGCAGTATATTATGCTTTGTATAATTTCGTGCTTAAATGGGATTGTCTGATACTAAATATGTGCAATTATTGTATTAATTTATTTAATTATTTACTTGTTTGCTTTTCTATTAATTATTAAAGGGGTAATCTTATAATAAATAAATAAAACAATACCAAATAACTTTTAGCGTTTTAGCGCCCCTTTTGAAGTTCGTAGGTATTGAACAAAGTCAAAATGACAGATTAAATTCATTTGTTAGATTACTAGACTGTTTGATTAGTATCATAGGGAAGAACAGTCAAATAACCTTATGTATATCTGCATTTCATATTTTTTTGTGTTTATTAATTTAAAGTATGTTTATATATATATATATATATATATATATATATATATATATATATATATATATATATATATATATATATATATATATATATATATATATATATATATATATATATATATATATATATATAAAATAATAGGTATAAGTATGTATGTATATTAATATAAATATATACTTATATATTGTTTTTGTGCAATATTTTTAAATTATCTAATAAATTATATATTTTGAGTACCTTTTTTTGTTATATACCTAAATAGATTCCATAATTAAGCATTTTAAAATTTAAATTTTTGACCTAAACTTAGGCCTCTAGGCCAGAGGCCGTTCCGATTCGACCTACCGCCATTTTTATTCCGGTCCAAATACGCACTTGCGCGATTTCAGTGCAGTTAATACTTCTTTATTTTATTCTGTTCATAAATAAAATCCAAGTTCTGTGATTTTTCCTCTTATTGACCTGTGTTTTTAACGTTAAAATTGTGCGACTTAAATATTAATAAAAAAATTACTTTTAATTATGTTTTAATAAAATTTAATCAATTTAAAAAAATAATGAAGCATTAATAACTAAATATCAGAAACAATTTCTGCAAAAACTATTTGTTATCCTTCATATTTTTGACATTTAACGTGACACTTGTGAAGTGCACTGTCTAGCAGAGATGGTGCGAAAATATTGCACCCTGACCGTGCATTCACGCAAGTAGAATACCATTTTATTGGATTCTCCCAGTGTGCTCTCACAACTCGAATACGCATTTAATTTGCACTCGCTCTGTTTTGTCTATTGAACATAAAATAACGCAGTAAGGTTGTGTTCAATAAGTTATAATTCAACAAGTCGAATTCGCTATATGTTTATATCTATCACAAATTTAAATTTTAGAACACAAAAACCACTTGTCACTTCAATTTATCATGCTTCTAGCTCACAAAATACGATAGGTAAATTCAGTCACTTAACTTGAAATGAGAAAGAAACAATGAGAACCATATATTAAAAAGTGTTTTGGAGACAAGTCAAGAAATTATTTCGTGTTTAAATAAGAGACAGCATAACTTAACTCCCTTCCCACATTAATTGTAGGTAATGAGAAAATAGAGTTACATATTTACAGATAACTCTAGAAGCTCATTTTTTTTCGATGTATCTCTTGCACTTGCAGCACTAATCTTTAAGCATTTTGAGTGAATAATAAGTTGTCTCCTTTTGCACACATGAAGTGAATGAGTTAAATAACAAATATAGATTTGATATTATCTCATTTTACACTTTTTTTGACTTATACTTAGGTATTGAGTGGATATTCACAGCAGTTTATTGCAGCAAATTAATTGTACATTTTTTTAAAAACTGTGCCATAGGCCAACATGTCAAGTTATTATAATATAAATGGGCCCTTTTCAATTAAATGCATGCTTTATTGTTAGTGCATATTTGACAAAGTCAAAATGACATTATATCTGTCATTTTGACTGTATTACAGGTTCAAATATTCCCATATATTTAAAATTCACCCTGTATAGGTACTTAAATATTCTATTAACATGTTTTAATTCTATTAACAGATTTTATTTATTTATTTACAATGTTTTATATACGCTTTTTACAAATGTAGAAGAATGCATATATATTATACAGGTAGGTAACATTTAAATGTATTAAGTTACAAATAATTTCATTTTTTCAAATTCTTTATGTATTGCATCATCCAGCACTGCATTTTTAAATTTATTCTGAAAAAATAAATTCTACAAATATCAGGTAACTGGTAAATCTGATAAATAATTACTTTTTTAGCTTGAAAATAACACAGTTCTGCCTCGTTTACTCTATGCATTTTAAGATTGATTAGTGTTAAATATCCCCATGTCTCTGCACACCTACTATCAATAAAATTTGATTCTGAAAAACATTCTTCGGCACTTGGTAAATCATTTTCCTAAAAGATATGTACTTATTAGTGATGATTATAATTACTTATATCACAATTTACATTATAATGATAATAATTTTTGTGTATTTTATACAATTATCTATCTATATACAATAACTATAGGTACCGGGTCTTCACATATATTTTGAACCGCCCTTTAACTCACTTATTTTTAATTTTAGAGCAAATTGCCGTATATAAAAATGTATTTTTTCTACATATACATAAGTGAAGACCCTGTATAGTGACAAAAGCAGTTGAAAGCAAACGATTTTTTTTCCAATTGCGTTCTGATGAATTGCGTCTTTCCTTTCATACGACGTCTTATGCTGACACCTGACACATTGTTAATTTCTGTTGATTGTTTTACGACTATTTTCTTATCGACTATTACAAATCGTGTGCACTGAGGAATTCCACTTTTCCATTTCCCATTTTGAATCTTTTAAAATGTCACTTTTTGTTCAATGCTAAAAGTATTTCCCTTAGTTTGTTCACTAATTTTTGCTAGTTTTACGTATGAACTTTGTTTGAAAACTAAATTTTAGTTTCATGTAAATTTGGACTAGATACATATTTTATAGGTATCTGGGATTCATTGTAGCACTAATATAGGGCCATAATAAGCACCTCAATTGTGGTGACTTGCGACGTGACGTGGTGATAAACATTGTTAATGTCTCTGGTAATATGTTACCTGAAGATATATCTGACCAGCTTTAAACCAAGTATAAGGTGAAGGGCTATGCTTGCAGGCAAGTAATATTAATTTTCTGGCTTGTTGATCATCCTTTAAATGTTGTAGTGCTCGGGCACAATTAACATATACCATATGCACATCGTCGGGTCTACTAAATGATTCTAAAACATGATAGTACTCCTCCTTGGCATCCTCATATTTGTTAAGGGCAAATAGACAGTGTCCTGATAAACTTGAAACTGCATAATCCTAAAAAAAGCGTCATTATTTAAATTATATACGGCTGATTAGTAGAATTAAAATATATCAGTAGTATCTATGAGTACTTCAATAAAAATTAAATAGCTAATAAAGGAAATAATTCACAAATAATATAAAAGTAGAATTAAAGGCGGATTTTAGTAAGTTTATTGGTAAATATGTTGTGTAGGTATTCTCAGTTGGCTGTAGTCCGTAGAGGAAAAATAGAAGAAAAAAATTATAACCAAATTATATTTTCAGGATCCATTGTTCATGGGAGTAACATAGTCTTAGAGACTTATAATAAGTCAGGCTTAAACGTTAAACGTAATCCAGGATTAACACGTACGGTGCACTCGTCCATAAAAGAAATAAAGTCACTAATTAAAATAAAAAGTGGGGAGTCTGCTTTCCACTACTCAGTTTTTAGCCGTTTTTAGTCATTTATTTTAGCGTTTAAGAGATTGGAAAAAACCAGAGCGGTATCACTATGAGCGGCGGGAACTTTTTAATCAATCATTTTAATAATCAATCGACCCTGAAAATATTATTTTGAGTATAATTTTTTAATTAAAACTTTATTGTTTAATGTCGGATTTAATACTATTATATGGGCAAATGAGCCATTTCCTGGATATTTTAAATAAAAGGTTTTTAATCAGAAAGACACAAATGTTATGTAAAAACTAATTTGTCCGAATAGTTTTTCACTTGTTATTTTTATATATAATTTCCAACACAAACAGCGACAATGAGCTACTAGATTCTTAAATCTCAAAACAAATATGTTTATTTGAGTGCTAACTGATAGATATTCACCTCGTGCAACTTTGTTTCGAATATAAATCTCACAGTTATAATAAAAAAAAAAATATTTATTATAGCAATTTCATTTCAACACTCATTTGATCTTGAGCCTGAGTGACGTCACACTGCCTGGAATCAAGTTGGCAGCATTATTTGTCAGAACGCCTAAATAGCCCATGCCCATAGCTGTAGTTGTTTACGCTTAGTTTTGTGATTATGTTTTGTGAGTTCCTCTACGAATTGTTTTGCTTTGTTTTTGTACATTATTGCAAGAAAATGGAGTCAGGATTTTCTAAAGGAAGTACAAAAAATCTGCCGAAAATTGATTTTAGCATGGCGGACTAGTTTTACATGTCAAATTTAGATTATTTATCAGCAGGTCAAGTGTCAACAAAGTCTATTTCAACGTCAATTGTCAAAAGGCAGGAAAGCAACTTTGGAATATAGTACTAAGACACCGTTGTGTCATGTTCAAGGTCGTAGGCTCTGTGACGTCACTTAAGGAAGGCTATGTGCGGTCACGAATTAAAGCGCTCTTTATTTCCGCACTTTTGACCAAAAAAATCGACAGAAATCGTGCTCAAAAAACAAAATAAAAAAATACGGCAGGATTTTCTTTAAACACTATCACATAAAATAATACAAAAATATTCAGTGGAAAGGCCTATTTTCACATTATTTTTTCACATGCTATTTATAATTCATAAAAAAATATATAGGTATTTAGTGCAAATTATTATAAAATGTATGAAAAAAATCTAGAATTCGGAAATTTTTTGAATTGACATACGAATACATTTCGTGACCTGTATCTCGGAAATTTGATGCCGGATTAAGTTTGGCCCATGAGAAATTTGATCACAAAGTTGAAGTATATCAGTATATCATATAAAAATTTGGTGAATTTGGCCGAAATTCAATTTACACAGAAAAACAGCGAGGTACTTATTTAAAAAAATCTACTAAAAGAAATTATTCTCAAGAAGGAATGACCACTGATATATTTTAATCTTACAAACCAGCTCCTTGGTCTACAATATATTTTACAGATCCATATGTTGCTTTTGTCTCTATAATATGTTCCAAACCATGATCATATAAACCTTGGTACAAGCATACGGCTGAGAGCATATAATTTACAATTCCATAATATTTTTTAACTTCCTGTGCCAATGCCATCTCAACCCACTGGAAAAGATAATTAGGTATATTATATATAATGCTTATCTTAATTTCGCCAGAACAATAAGTTTGAATTAATATATACAGGGTGAGTCAGTTTTTTGTAGACAAACTTTAACAGGGGATAGAACGCACGTTTTTAAAAAGAAAAGTGCCTATAAATATATGGCCGATCTAGCTTCCTAAGGAAGATACAAGGTGTTAAAGTTTCATTTTTTTTTACATTAATGTGTAATATTTTCTGAACGGAATGATATATTCACTAAATATTTTACACATATCTTAACCTGCATAGGATCAACATGTTGTATTGTTCCTGTCGAAAATACTATAGTGGATGTTACTTTTTTCGGGTACTTCGGATATTCTGCATAATGGAACTTTTTTTTCGTACGCCACTGACATTATCTGATACATATTTCTAAAATAACGGCCCCTTAGTAACAATTTTGATCTCTTGTAATTTTGCTCTAACTACGACAGTTTTAGAGATATTGGCCGTTGTTTCTCTGACAGTGTAATGTCGTTATTATATTTTTTTTCTCGAATTTTCTTTATGACTTATAAACGAACGCTTAGATTTTTTCATGTTTGGGGGATAACGCCTATTAATTAAGGCGCATAAAACAAGCGGTAAGAATGTTCAAAAACTTGCACAGTGGCGGGGTGGAAGGGGTGCTCCACCCCTTTCGTAAACAGAACATCTACGCCAAAGACTATTTAAAAAAAACTGTTTTTTTCATTATCTACATACAGTTTAACAAAAATAATGTCCCTTCTTACTTGGAAAGAGATAAAGAGATTTCGGCTTTTTAGAATCCTTAACAAACCATATTAGGTAGGTTTCGTTGAAAGAATTAAATATTTAGCCGATAATTATTATTGCTAATAAATAAATTACTTAATTTAGTACCACATCAAACACTAAAAATCAAAATAACTAGGAAACGCACAGGAATTTCGAAACAGAAGAAGGGACATTATTTTTGTTAAACTGTATGTAGATAATGAAAATAACAGTTTTTTTTAAATAGTCTTTGGCGTAGAAGTCCTGTTTACGAAAGGGGTGGAGCACCCCTTCCACCCCGCCACTGTGCAAGTTTTTGAACATTCTTACCGCTTGTTTTATGCGCCTTAATTAATATGCATTATCCCCCAAACATGAAAAAATCTAAGCGTTCGTTTACAAGTCATAAAGAAAATTCGAGAAAAAAAATTATAATAACGACATTACACTGTCAGAGAAACAACGGCCAATATCTCGAAAACTGTCATAGTTAGAGCAAAATTACAAGAGATCAAAATTGTTACTAAGGGGCCGTTATTTTAGAAATATGTATCAGATAATGTCAGTGGCGTACGAAAAAAAAGTTCTATTATGCAGAATAGTCGAAGTACCCGAAAAAAGTAACATCCACTATAGTATTTTCGACAGGAACAATACAACATGTTGATCCTATGCAGGTTAAGATATGTGTAAAATATTTAGTGAATATATCATTCCGTTCAGAAAATATTACACATTAATGTAAAAAAAAATTAAATTTTAACACCCTGTATCTTCCTTAGGAAGCTAGATCGGCCATATCTTTATAGACACTTTTCTTTTTAAAAACGTGCGTTCTATCCCCTGTTAAAGTTTGTCTACAAAAAACTGACTCACCCTGTATATGTATATTTTTCTTCAAACGTCATAAAACATTAGCTTTAATCAATACACGACAAATCCACAATAATCCACAGTAAAGGGATTAGTTTCTATGGAGACAGCTCAATAGGTGTGTCCACAAAAAAAAATACATTAAAAGTAGTGAGGAATGAAGATTTTGACCTAAAAATAGCAATATTAGAACTGTGCCTGAAAAAAAGTCAATCCGAACCACAACAGCGTCCGTAGAAAGTGCTTGCTTTATAGGAATTGGATAAAGGCTAAAGGCGTTGTCATTGGTTTGACGTCACATGCTTGCTAGGTCTGCAGGCGCGATAGATCTACCGTACTCCGTACTGTATAGCGTTAGGTTTATTCCGTGACGTTCTCGTTAGAACGAAGTCTGAATATTATTCACAGTATTATCACAGCTTATATCTTAGTGGTATTATCTAGTAGTGCCTTTATTTTTTGCTGATTCTTGTTGTCAAATATGGAGGAGGGTTTCCACAAAGGAGATTCACTTAATTTGCCGAACGTAGACGTGATTATGGTATCCGATTTTCTCGCCCCTATCCAGTGGTGTGAAATCTAGTCGGCATAATAACTATCGGCAATAACAATATATCAGCACAAATAAACGGCCCGTTCCTAGCTCATAATAGTCACTAACCTTACTATAACCACAGTTTATAGCCTAAATTTGGCTATAAACTGTGCTATAACATCCAGTTTGACGCATACAGCTGGCATGTGATGTCATCCGCCTAGTCTTGCTCGCGGGAGCATTTTCATAGCCCCGCTGCGATGGGGTAATTGCTATTACCAATAATGCAGAAAGTAAATAACTATTTTTTTTTACTTTATATGGGTTTATAATATCCATAAATCTATCATTTTTAGATGAAAGCTAAATTTTGTGGACAGATCTATTGTGCATGAAAGAAATATGCTCGTAAAATCTCTATAATATGTATCTAGTAACCAAGTCAAAATTTAATAGCTACGATTTTCAGTGGTTATGTACAAAAATTATTTAAAAAAAATCTGCTAAAAAATTATAATTCATGTTGTCATTCTGTCAGTAGAGTACGCTTATGCAAATCAGTATTTTCACTTTAAAGTTGGTATACAGTATACATTGAGGGTTTTGTTTTTATGCATGTATGATGATTGATTGATAGACACTACGAACATACTCAACAAACAGGAGTCAAATAATGAGTTACAAAGAAAATATAAACGACCTATGATTGGGGTATCAAAATAGCGTTCTTAGCAAGTTACCCTGAGTTGACATAGGTATGATATCTAGAAATTCTGAAACACAAATTCCTAAATGTATATATAAAGTATATTCCTACTTCGCATAACCGTACTCGATATCAAACAGTAAGAATTATTTCATAGTTCTGTATTTGTAAATATATAGCATCCTGTATATAATAAAGAGTATACCTACACTACAGTTAATAACCGTTTCAGGATGCCCCACAAGTTGTGGGTCATCTTTCTCTCGCGTATTGTGGGCACAATAAACGAGAATTACAGGACTGATATATTTACCTTGTAAAGTCTCATTTTTAGCAATAGAATGGCTGTTCTAAAAAATATAGTGTTAGGGCAAATTTTATATGTCCATGTCAGATCCTCAAATTCTGTGAAATAATCCGTAAGCAACCTTTCATCATCAACATATTTTTTTGCCATCTCCAAAGCCATATCCATTCCTTCATACATTGCATATTTTTGGTAAAATAAGTAAAGAACTCCCCAACCTAAACAAATAAAATTTGTTCAAGGTAAAAATGCCAGGAGGGATGTGCAATACATTTTTTATCGAGACAAAATAGCTATTTATGTAACCAGTTGGGAAAAGTACTATTTTGTGTAACGAGCAGATTTCTGCAAAGGACGCAAAAGGATGCGAGTTACACAAAATAGTGTTTCCCAACGTCTTTCATACAAGATTTTGTCTTAATTTTCACCAATTTTATATTTTATGAAAAGAAAATACGTCCCTGAAGTTAGCTTCAGATTTAGATTTACCTTTAGCCCAGAATCATTTATTTACAGTCGACCAAACAAATATTGTTTGGCAATATAAAAAATTTAAACACTTCAGCAATAACAAGATATATTGAGATTGAAATTTTGTATAGACTTATATTAGGCTCTAAATAAGAGATAATATGAATTTTCTCAAACAATATGTTTAATAACATTACGATCATCAAGTAAAATCCATCGCCTAATACGCAAGTTGAATGAAAAAATATGCCTAATGTAATGAACAGATGTTCCAGACAATGCGCATCATACAGTGTGTTAGAAATATGTTGGTGGAAAGAAATAATTACCGTTGAGTGCACTATCAGCCCTAACATAATTTAAAAAAACAGTAAAAACTAAGTCCTACGTTGAACATTTAATATTTGTAGGAAAATAACTTCATGATATCCTTAGTTGTTCAATGGTATATACCAGATTTGTCGCAAACGAATACAATGGCGTCCGAAAATATTTTTGTCCATAGGCATAACGTTATTATAAATTTAAAAAAAAAACGGGATATAGAAAAAAGTTCATATTCTAAGGAAATTGCATAATTTCACCCTTAGTTCCATTGAATCTTCCAAATTAGTCGCAGGCGAATACAGTGGCGTCTGAAATTATTTTCGTCGTTGGATATCACGTGTTATAAAACGAAAACCGGAAATAGAAAAAGGCTCATATTTTGAGGGAAAAACGTCATATCACCCTTAGTTCAATAGTACAATCGAGATTTGTTGCATAGAAATACAGTGGCGTCCGAAATTATTTCATTCCCCTAGACATTCGGTGTGATAAAGCAAAAACCGGACATAGAAAATAGTTCATATTTTTAGGAAAAAAACCTTAGAAATGATATCCTCAGTTCAACGGTATATAGCAGATTTGTCGCAAACGAATACAATCGCGTCCGAAAAATAATTTCGGTCGCCACTGTATTCCTATGCGACAAATCTAGATTGTACTATTGAACTAAGGGTGATATGATGTTTTTTTCCTCAAAATATGAGCCTTTCTAGGGTTCCGTACTCAAAGGGTAAAACGGGACCTTATTACTAAGACTCCGCTGTCCGTCCGCCCGTCTGTCACCAGGCTGTATCTCATGTCTCATGAACCGTGATAGTTAGACAGTTGAAATTTTTACCGATAATGTATTTCTGTTGCCGCTATAACAACAAATACTAAAAAACAGAATAAAATAAATATTTAAGGGGACTCCCATAATAAATGGACATAGATCTGAATCTTTATGCTAATAAATGCCGGAGTCGCTGGTTGGACGAAATTAATTATTATCACAGCTTATGTGTATATAAGCTGTGTTATTATCTTAAGTAGGTAGGCTTTAGATATCATAAGTAGGTAGGTCTACGCAAGTACTTAATCTAAGTCAGTACCTATAAGTGGGACTCCCATGCCACAGACATGATTTTTTGCCGTTTTTATAGATAATGGTACGGAACCCTTCGTGCGCGAGCCCCACTTGGCCGTTTTTTTTCTATTTCCGGTTTTCGTTTTATAACACGTAATATCCAGCGACGAAAATAATTACAGACGCCACGGTATTCGCTTGTGACTAATTTGGAAGATTTAGTGGAACTAAGGGTGATTTGATGCAATTTCCTTAAAATATGAACTTTTTTTTATTTCCGGTTTTTTATTAATTTATAATACGTTATACCTATGGACAAAAATATGTTCGGACGCCATTGTATTCGTTTGCGACAAATCCGGTATATACCATTGAACTAAGGATACCATCAAGTTATTTTCCTAAAAATATGAACTTTATACCTAACCCTGGTTCCAAAATAGTGTGGAGTGAATCATTATCAGCATATGGACGGCTCAGGGACATGAGGGGCGAGGGGAACGAAATTCCATAGGCGTATCAATTTAGAGGGGGCAGAATAAAAGAAAATTAAATAAAATATCCAAGTTATTAACATTGTTTTTAAGTGTACTTGTGATGGTTTTTTTATTATCTTAAGAAAAATACTGTTATTAGATGGTTCTAAAAATGTGTGATATATATACTCTATACGTTTTCTTTATCAAGTACATTCATAAACTAATAATTTTTAGTATTATTCATATAACACTTGTAATATAGTATTACTTGCATTAATTATAAGTAAACTAAATTAGTAATATTTAGTTTAAAAAAACTTTATAGTTCATGTTCACTTTATAGTTCATCACAATCCAGGCCTTTTGATTTTAGCCACTCTAAAATCTCCCCTTTCCTCCACGCTGAAGTTGGCAACTTCTCTATTCTCCGGCTGTGATAAGGCGCATTGTCCATCACAACAACTGCACCAGGTTCTGTAGAAGGCAATATGGAAAAAAACCACTCTTCAAAGACTTCGCTTCTCATATCTTCATGGTAATCCCCTGTTCGCCGCGATTAAAACACATTTAAACCATATCATCAAGTTATTTTTCTAAAAATACGAACTATTTTCTATATCCGGTTTTTCCAGAAATCATGATGCACTTCCGATATGCTTAATTATCAGCCGTCGTGGTTTTCCAGATGGTGCTTTGAGTCCTGTAGAGTATCCTTCTAAAAATGCCTGTCTTCTATTACTAATATTGCAGTCCTGCCATACTTTTGAAACGGTATGCCCTTCGTTTACCCAAGTCTCGTCTAAATGATAAATTTTCATCCGAAAATCTCGCATGTTTTCCAAATATTTTCTTCGCGATAACACAATTTCGTTTTTCTCAATAAGAAGACTTTTCCGATTTCGTTTTATATGACGAAAATTCATCTGGTGCATAGTTCTCAAAAGAACTTTCCGAGATAACTTGCAATGGGTAAAGATTGATCGTCAGAAATAGTAAGTGAAATTATCTTCAGTGTCGGAATCTCATTTTTAAAAAAGAAACCATGGATAATCCGGCGAATTGCGTATTTGACATCTTCGTCCACGTCAATTTTCTTTCTGCCACGAGTTTCCGTTTTCTTCTTTTTTGCAATGGGTTCCTCTTCTGTAATTCCACGAAACACACTATTCACACAGACTTTTGTCAACGAAGCGCATATATCAACTGCCTCAGTTTTAGTTATTCCAGAATACCGTTCCAACATTCCTTCGTATACATTCTTGGTCATTTTCAGTTCTCCTCCTGTCAAATTCGGTCGCTTACGATTGGAATTATTGGTTTTAGAACCACTACTACTCGCATTCGTCGCTTCCATCGCATAAAAACACTAAACACTCGCGTATAACATAATATTATAATTAATTTATATCGCGATTCAACCGTGCATAAGACACAATGAAATGCCACTGTCGCGCCAAAACATGCATGAAACAGCGCATGCGTCAATATATCCATGTAAATCCCGCGTCTTTGCCTCTGACCAATGAAATTTCATTTAATTTAGAACCGCCTAAAACTCACCAATGAAAACACGTTGCATTTGCTATAGCGGCGCACCTATCGGTAGACCCGGTTACTAATGAGTTGTGCCCACCATTTCTATAGAGTGTACACAAATTTGCACACTAAGAAATTCTGTGATCCATTGCAAATAGGCAGACCGTTCAATTGTGATGGTGGTGTGATATTATGTATGAATCACTCCACACTATTTCGGAACCAGGGTATATATATTATGTGCGATTTCCATTCGTGCGATATATTATGTGCGAAGTGACGGGCTCGAGTATTCCCAATTGACTATTTTTTTACTATTTTTAAGTATGTAGATGCCCCCCACCGGTAAAAGGGTATATATCATCTAACCTTTTTTTCTTTTTACCATCTAATCTTCAAAATCCCATAGGTCCCCACGACGCTCGAGTAAATCACCATATTGAGCATCGTGGGCTCCCCTACTATTATACAAAGTATATAAACATATATATGCTTACCTTCTAACCATCTTGATTCTCGTGTCATCAAATTTAAGATGCATGTTTCTGCCTCATCCTTTTCGTCTTTGTCGGCCAAAAGGACGCCGAAAAGCAAAAGGCTTAAATTTAAAAATTAAGAAGTAGGTAGATTTAATAAATGAAAATAGTACTTATTTTGTTTTACATGTTTCTGCAAGCGAGATTTATCAATAACAATTTATTTAGTAATGTAAAAAAATGGTGGTAAAAAAATAAAAATTAAAAAAAATATTTCAGAAATTGATCAGAAACATTTTTTCTACTACTAGGAAATAAACAATCGAAATCCGGCAACTACTTTCCTTTGTTATGGGATCTTTGGTCACTAGAGACGGAATTTTATGTAACTAGAGACGGATCTTTGGTAACTAGAGACGGAATCGTTTTAGTAGGAGAGGCTACCACGCTACCACCAAAAGATGCCGTTTCATATGTGGTAAAAGAAAAATAATGTTATTATTTATTCTACCTGTATTTATGACCAGTACTTCTAGTTAATGCCTCACGTGTGCATTCAAATGCTTTTTCCACGTTCTTTGATTCCAAATTAAAAATGGCATAGTCGAACCAATAATTAGGATTTTGATGAGTTTCATCATAACATATTCTCTGAAAAGAAGACCTTTATATTAATCGCCAAAGACACTTTAACAGAGGATGCCGACCATATCTGAGGACCTGTATGACATAGAACGTTGGGGGGAAAAATCTAAATCAAAAGTGGACCAGAGAAAACGCTGGAAATTATTTTCAAGTTTGTAAGATTATCGCTAGAGGGCTTTATAGCAATATATACGTTAAATTAGAAAAATGAAGTATCGTTAATTTGCTATGACGATGCAATAGGCATACTGAAAATATGTTCTTGGTAATGTACGTAAAATTTTGAATAACTTTGGACTTAAAATGTTATAATAGCTCTGAAATTTAAGTGGCGCATGGAGGGAATGTACACATTTGTAAATAAAAATGGCGATTACCCCGGTTATCATTGATATGATATAATGTGGCAATTTAGTTGTTACCGCGGAAGCTAGGTGGCGCTATTTGAAATACACTTTTCGTTTTTTCCTCGAAATTTCAAATTGAAACATGTTTATTCTCGCATAGACATATAGAGAATAAAAATTACAGGAAACCAATGAAAAGCGCAACTCGATATCTCATTTATAACGGAGGAATTGAAAATATATTTTTACATCAAAAAGGTATTAAAAAAAATATACCGATTGCTCGTAATGGTCAGAAACGGTGAAAATGAGTAAGGATAAAGCTAGAAACATTTATTTAAAACAATAATTATTTATATGTGTTGCATTGGAGGCAATTGATAATAACTATTTAAGATTTGTTTTCAACTGGCCTGATTAACCCATTCCATATTTGTTCATGAACCATTTCTAATGTTTAACTAAAACCTTTGGTTATTATTGTTTATTATAGGCCGTATTCACATGCATTTATCAACAGACAGCAAGTAAGCCAGCACAAATGACGTCACTGTTCCCCTCTATCGTTACAAGGCATCCCTTTCGGCGTATCGTTGCATCCCTTTAGTGCCGTGATTCCAACACTGGTCAAATTTCATGTAGGTAAACAAAAAATATTGCTATACACCATCAAATAAAATAAAATTAACGCATTTGATGAACGTTTTCCAGTTTCGTTTTTGGGGGAAAAATCACATTCAGTCGTTCACATTCAGTTTGATGAAATATCAAACTGTAGAGTATGTATCGTTTAAACCGCAAACTGATTACGCAAACTGTTTTACGCTAATTATTGGTGTTTGAATTATATTATATACTTATTATAATAATGATCGTTAACGATCATTTTATAAAAAAATCAAATCAACAAGTTTTAACTTTCAGTAAAACTGCAGTTAATCAGGGGTTTAAACCATATTCAAACTAAAGGGGGGCGAAAAAAAATTTAAGGAATTATGTAAAAAAAATTAAACATAATTTATTACAACAATTGTAGTGCCATAACGGCCACACGTGCTCTCAATATCTTATTTGTTATTCAATATCATATTTATTATTTGTTATTATTCTAAAGTAAACTAGTTCACGCATATAAACATATTCAGTAAAATGCCGACTAAGACATTCATTAGATCAAGGCCGACTTAATGCAACTATTGTGGATGTATACATACTGACCTAGACAACGTTATATAATGCGGTAACTAGGTCACCCGCATACATTCTGCAACGTTCTGTATCATGCTGGTAGCAACTGTTAAATTGGTACAATGGCACTATAGGTTTTACCAAAAAAATATTGATAACTAGCCGAAATATGGGTTACTCAAATATACTATTCAATTTGATACCATGCAGCTGTTAGATACACACTGTTAGATACACAGTTAAAAACAATTTTACCAGGATATTAAACTGCTGATCCGTAAAGTAGAATGTGAACTACTCGGAACTGCCTGTAAATAAGTATAGAATAAATCCGAGAATATATTATTTAATATTAGTGCGTTAAAAATGAAGCAATTTACCTCTAGAAAATACCTATCCGCCAACAACTGCTTTCCTAACAGTACCGCTTCTTTTCCATAAAAAAAGTATTTTTCCATCGGTTCACGTTTCCGAATAATAACGGGCTCTAAGCCGGAACTCAATAATCTATTTATAGATTCATTCATTTCCGAAACCAAATAAACAAATACTTCACCAATGAAGTTTTGAAATGTTTTACTTTTTGTATTGCCACCTTCCTCACATCTGAATTTGCTGGTAACGAGCAGTGAAGTTGCTTTTATTATTGATGTTAAATAAATCTGGTAAGCTCCTGTACTTTGCAGACACTTGATGAAATCTGTATCTATTAAAAAAATATTGTTGCAACAAAATTCTAACATCTAACATATATGCCGGAGAATCTACAGCTAAAATGAATACGTTTGGTATAAAAATTACCTTAGCAAAATTTTCAAAACTTACAAGATCACTCCTTACGAGTTCATCACTTATCAACAATTTTTCGAAAATTTCTGCCCTTGGAGGGGGTTAAAATAAGAACCCCCTAAATTATTTTTGTGCTACAACTTATTTGTTTGACAAAAATTGAGTATTAAAAAATACGTGTCAGATAGCCTGGCTTATTTTGAAACTTTTACCCATTTAACTTTTTTGGTTTTAAAATAACCATTAACTAATTAACAAAAAAATAAAATTCATTCTCATTGCGTCGGTTGTTAATGTTGTTAATAAGTTTCCATATTCCATATCTTTTTGGAAACTTTCAAGGGCTGTGTCTCGTAAGGGGTGAACATTGTATTAAGGTAATTTTTATGCAAAATGTGTTCTTTTTAGCTCTATATTCACCATTTGTGCTACTTGTTTTAAAAACACCCTGAATATGTGTCAGTAATTAATTAATAATTAGTCAAAATTATGTAATTATTAAGTAATACTAAACCTAAGATAATAAATAAAAAATTGGATCTCATTTGTTTACCTTTAAAGTTATGATTGTCCTGTAAGAAATGATGGTATTTTTTATGTATATCTCGAGTTATTTCATTTAATACTTCTTTATAATGATCTCTCGTAAGACAACCAGTTAGAACAACTTTTGACATATCTTGAGGTTTTCTTTGTAATAAATTATTAAATCTATAACATTAAAAAAATATAAATAAATTTTCTTGTAATTTTTATGTAAAAAGTTGTATATTTTTCATTGGGTTTTTCGTAAAAATGGGAACGTCACAATATGGAACATGAAAATTTTATATATAAAAATAATACTAAAAAACATAGCGTAACGTTGTAATAAAACGTGTACTTCAAGAGAAAACAAGATTTCTAATTCCGCGGGATCAGTATGAATGAGCTCAACCTCGATAAAATTCAAGCGGCCCGAAACTAGCTGTGATGTCAGCAACTACAATATTCGGTAGGCGTTGCATCGGAAAGCGGCCGAATGAAGTATGAAATCAAGCGGTCGAGTGCTGGAATCTCCCGTAGCCGACCGAATCGGTCTCCTCGTCGTTTGTAAATTGTAGGCTGCGGCGTCACGAGTCACGACTTTGAACGGTTCACTGGCGCGCGAGACTAATAATTTGTACAAATTTATTATTGGGAATTAAGTTGTCATATTTTGCAATTTTGCATATCTGATTTATCAGTATGGTAGACCATTCTTATGCAATAAAAAAGACAATGTTCCCTATTCTTAGACATCCCACATATGACAATATTATTGTAATATTAAAAAGGGGCATAAAAAAGTTAAGGTGGATTTCTCAAATTTTCCACGACGTTCATAGCATTAAATATTGTTAGTTCATTTTTCTTGCTCTTCATCCTGAATAAGCTGTATTTTATTTCTTGAGCAGGTATTCCAAAATTCCAATTTATATATCATGAAGACTTGATACTTAGTACATAATTATATTATGCATTATAATCTTGCCATGTTATATGATACCTTGCATCTTCTTCTGCCATGTTCAAACATTGATATGGCGACAGAAAAGTAAAATCCGATAAGATATATCTAGAATACAATCATGAAATAATCCATCATTAGTGTTCATAACTTTTTAAAAAATTGAAACAGTCACATCCAAATCACACACTAAAATTTTCATAGAACGTACTTCATAAAAATATACTACAATGGATACAAAATTATTGGCTATTAAAAAAAATAAATGCAAAATTTCCTATGAATGATAGAACTTTATAATAAGAAAACCATATAATCATCCAGAATATTGTTCCATTATTCCTGTGGTAGCGGAATAAACATGCTTGAAGAGTGTCTGATGCTCCTCAACGTAGTAATATTTGCTTCAAATTACTCCGAAGATGTTCGATATGATTAAGGTTGACTGTCCCATTCCTTTTCAACCAGTGGCGAAGTTAGGGGGGGCTTGGGGGGGCTGAGCCCCCTCAAATTATAAATTAGCCCCCCCCCCCAAAAAAAAATTAATTACAGAAAGATTAATTACAATGATTTTTAGTACAAAGCTGCAAATTTCAAACCGAAGGTAAATGGCGTAAATCTACTGAAAGTGAAATGAAAACTGACAACATTGCAAATCCAAGAAAAGGTGGGAGCGGGAACGAACCGTTGCGTCGATGCGTCGGCGATCAAAGTCATATTGCATCGAGGACGAGGAGGTTCGTCTAATTCGTGTGGTGTGTGGTTCCGTATTGGAAACAACTCAGACTCAATCACGCAGTCAAGCGAGCGGCGAGCGCGCGGCGGGCGGCGGGAATTTACTGTTCTCAACTCTGTTAGTGTTATTGTGATTTCAATCTAAGAACTTCAAGTAAGCATCTCTGTACGGTAGGTTTGACGTGTGACTATATTTATTTAGTCTGGAGATTCAGTCATTTTATATTATTAAAAAGACGAAAGAAAAATTTATTGTATTGCATTATTTTCTTTTTTTTTAGTCTCAAGCATTGTCCATAGGTATATAACCAATAATTTATTGGATAAAAAATGAAGAAAGCTACTTCAGACGTCCGATCCTTTTTTAAGCGAAAATCAGCGCCAACTAGCCAAAATGTGGAAGCAGAAAACAACTTCGTCCAAGGTAAGCAATAATCATTGTATATTATTGTTGAAATGTACTACAAAGGTACCCGGTGGGCCAAAAAATGTCAACATATTTATCTCTGAATTAACTTATTTTTGGATAAAATTTCGTTTCTCGTTTCTTACAGATACAGTATCGACCCTGGCAAAACCTGGACCGTCTTCTAGTACTTGTGTTTCTAATTCGGGCGAACTTCTTGAAGAAGAAGAAGTTCTTCATCAGCCAATCATCAGCCAAGAGACTACTATCACAAATAAGACAAAGCAAATTCAAACTGTTCCAAGAGATTTAGGAACTCTTCAATCGAGTCCGTCACAGCCAATACTCAATACATATCCCTTGACCAGCTTTGGCCAGCAGAAGAGGAGATTCTCTGAAAAATATTTCACGTTATATCCATGGTTGGAGTACAGTATTCAGCAAGATGCCGTATATTGCTACTCTTGTAGACTTTTTGATGTTACAACAAGTTACAAACAAATTTTCACAATTGATGGATTCAAAAATTGGAAAAAGGTGGGCGAAAAGTTAAAGAAGCACTTAGAAAGTCAGTACCATATGAGCAACAACAGCAAGTGTTCCTTATTTTTACAGTCCAAGAAGGACGGATCTGTAGTTGATAAAATGTACTCAGCATATGATGAAGTAATTCAGAAAAATAAGGATTATTTCAAGATAATATCAGATATTATCCTAACATTATCACGACAAGGAATATCATTCAGGGGCCACAAGGAATCCGATGACTCCATAAACAAAGGGAATTACAAAGAAATCTGTGAATTAATTTCAAGACATAACAAACCATTTTTAGAGTCATACAGCAAATACTTTAATCTCACTAGTTCAGATATGCAGAACGAAATTGTCAATGCTGCTGGTCACATAATACAATCAAAAATAATCGGTGAAATTAAGGAATGTGGGGCGTATGCAATAATGGCTGACGAAGCAAGGTGCTTCAAAGAGCAACAGTTATCAATTTGTGTACGTTACACAAAGAAACTTGAAATCGAAGAACGGTTTTTGGGATTCATCGAATGCTCGCAACAACGTGACGCATCGAGCTTGTGCAATTTAATAATAGATTCCCTTGATAAAATTGGCCTAAAAGATATACCAATAGTTGCACAAGCCTATGATGGTGCAAGTGTCATGTCGGGCAGGATAGGCGGCTTACAAGCAAAGATAAGGGAGAAGCGATTTATATTCATTGTATGGCCCATAGGTTCAACCTGGCTGTAGTTGATACTTGCAGTGACATACAGGCAGTCAAAGAGTTTTTCAATGTTTTAGAATCTTTATTTGTTCACTTTTCCGAGCCTTCAAACCATAAAACTTTCAAAGATGTACAAAAAGAATTAGGAATAAGTACACTTGAATTGAGTAGGATTTCAGACACAAGATGGAGTTATAGAAGCAATAACTGTCAAACGGTTAAAAAAATGATTCTGCAATTATTGTGGCTCTAAGGAATGAAATCGAAGAAAATTCTAATAGAAAAGTTGTAGAGGCGCTTGGTCTTTTATCAAGTATAACTACAAGCAAATTTTTAGTGAATCTTTTTCTTCTGACAGAAATATTAACAACTGTGATTATTTTAAGCAAGCACTTGCAAGGGGGAAAAAATACGTTGGGAGCATCCACAAAAATAATAAATGGAACAATAAAAACTCTGGAAAGTAAAAGAAACGAAACATCATTCAATGAACTATGGCAAGGTATACAAAAAATTGCAGAAGAAAATGATGATATTCCAAGAGAAAAAAATCGGTTTCAAGTAACCTGAGTGGATATGCTGTAATGTCGACTATAGGCCGTGATGAAAATGAAGACGTTGCTTCTGGTTCAAGAACAAATTTTAACGAAATAAAAAATTTCTGGCTGATCCATGCACATTACCGCATGCTTGACAGTATCGTGAATCATATGAAAATCCGATTTTCTGAAACCAGTCAACGGTTAGCTATTGCAACAGACAAGTTTTTAGAAATG
Source organism: Tetropium fuscum (assembly GCA_964058915.1). Classification (NCBI taxonomy): domain Eukaryota; kingdom Metazoa; phylum Arthropoda; class Insecta; order Coleoptera; family Cerambycidae; genus Tetropium; species Tetropium fuscum. The sequence continues at coordinate 40,982 of CAXKVY010001524.1, forward strand.
GATCCTGAAGAGAGCCAAATCTTCATAGAACATTACAGGGAGTTATTTAATATTGACAAAAATTCACTGAAAGCAGAGATGCATGTGATTAAATATTGCCTCGAGGTCAATGAAACTGATAAGCTGTCAAACCTAAAATCGATTGTGACAAAAGGCACATTCCCAAACACATTCAGACTGATTCAAGTAGCACTCATACTTCCCATTGGTTCGACTACATGTGAGAGATCTTTTCCAACCATGCGACGAATTAAAACTTGGTTACGAAGTAGAATGACCCAAGATAGGTTTAGTAACCTTTCACTGCTAAACATCAATAACGATGTCGCGAAAAATATCGAACTTCAAGAACTAATGGACGAGTTTTTAAAGTCAGGAAACCGAAAATTAAGGCTTTCGTAATAATTAGTGGCATATGTGACGTGAGGCGCCTAAACGTATTAACTATTAAGTTGTTTTCTTAACATAATATGAACCTATATTAATTTATTAGTTATAACTAACTTATATCTATTAAAATGTTGAATATATCGAAAACTTATCACTTATCATCTTATCAAAACTTTGTGATATAATTACCGATCCGATCCCGTTTTGTCACAAAAACAAGTTAGGAAGGAATGCGCGCGCATAGCCGCTCTTTGTTACTATTTGTGAACCATTAAAACTTGCAAAGGAGGGGGATGCGCGTACGCTAACGCATTCCTAATGGCGATCATTCAGAACAGGAGAACACCTTAGGTGCAATACACAGATCCCGTTCTGAGGGTTGAGCCCCCCCAAAATTGGAGGGCTAAATTCGCCACTGTTTGCAACCAACTTTTGCTTTTTAAAAAAATATTGAACAATTCTGACAGCATTATTTTGTCACACAACGAAATTTGGACCTTCCTGCTCAGAAAATGGGCATTTTCAAGAAAATATATATAAACAAATCACGACTACTGATTTTATTCACATTCAACTTTTTTTTTCAAGATACGAACAACTGAATCAAAGTTCTTGGCTGACATTTGTACCCATAGACCAATACCAATACCAGTAATAATAAATATAAGTTTATAGTTAGATAATTTACCTACTACAGTAATCTTACATCTTGCTAGTAATATTAATTAAGTGAACTATTTATAATGGAAAAATTACTTACTCATCATTTAGATCTTCTACCTCACGCTTTGCAAAAATTGGATCAGACAACTCAAATTCTAGTATAATAAAGCAAGGTTTTCCATCTTCTGTAAATACAGGAGAACTCGGCTCTGGCTCAGGGATTGGTTCAGGTTTCGGTGGTAAAAGCTACAAAATATGTAGAAAATAGGAGTTGTTGATATTATAACTAAGTATATATGTAAATAATCATGGTTTATTATTATACAACATGAACTATATTTGAGTTGTAATTATGTTATAAATCACTTAAAGTATTATGCAAGACAATTTGGTAGGTATCAAATGAGATATTATCCGAAATGATTACGAATGCAAAATTATATATGTATGTATCAAGATATATTAGATATAGAAGGTATATGATGGTATATACTAAATAGGAAGTAGGAATGTAAACTGTATACTGGAATGTACAGTGTATAGTAGACATAGTGAAGGTGTAAAGATGCTAAACATAAATAAACTCGATTACTAAAGTGATAAAGTGTGCATGGCATAGACACTAGTAAAGAAAACAGGACATGGCATAGACATTATTCTAAAAATGAATAAAGAGAGCGGGAAAACAAAAAGGGTGGAAACCAAAGAAGAAAAATAATAATTGAGAGGAAAAAATCAAAGACCGGGGAGAAAGGTCATATCAAGAGGGATCATATCATTCGAATATAAGTCATGACTATAAATGAGATATCAAAACTATTGAAGTTTTTCTAAATTTATCAATTACTAACCTTAGTAAAATAACAATTTTAAATATAGCTCATAGATATAAGATTTTAGTGAAACCAATTCGGGCTTAATACCTCAAAATTCTACAAAATGTCAGAAATAGCAATAATTTCATATTAGGTTATAATTTTATATATAATAGGTATATAGTAGCGGATAGAATTTTTTTTATACTAGTTTATTTATTATTATTTTCTCTTCTCCACCATATAAAATTATTCTAATTTGATCATATACCTATATCTATAGCATCGTAATAATCGAATTTGTTATAAATAAATGTGCTAGATGGATATATAATATATTATCTTACTTTGTGTTGTGGATTGCATGGTTTAGCACAGCTTCCTTCCAGGTCCTACTCCTGAGATAATTAAATAGGTATACTGATTAACTGAACATAGCCGGAGGAACCTGGCGGGGACCTGAACCCCATCCTGGCGGGGAACCTGAAACCCCAACCAGGCGCGTCCCCAGGTGGCGGATAGGGGAAAGCTTGTCGGCTCCGCATAACGGTGCCGAAGGGTAGGAGGGAAATAAAATACCTCCCGCGGACCAACAGGCCTGCACCCCCTCCTCGGATTGCACACATCTCCGAGGAGAGGAGCCGAGGGCAAGTACCATAATAAGTACTACGGGCGTAGCGACCCCGGGCAGAGCCCTAGCCGTGGACGTACGAGCGTCAGACACCCACTACACACCGGACTCCAGACCGTACTTCAACGACTGGAGCAAGGCGTGGCTCCGGAACGTTGTACGGGATCTGTGACCGGGGGACTTGCCTTAACCGGCCGGTCCGCGAGGAGTCAATCTCTATAAAAAACCGACAGGCAAGCCGCAAAACCCTTCGGATACCTGGGGACCTCCGGAGTATATACCCCCTCCATGGTAAGGGTGCACTGCCATGGTTGTACCCAGAGCATCCCAACTCGTGGGAATTTTATGGATAAATTTTTAATGGACCGAGAAACGATGACGACTAAGCAAGCGACTACGGACAAGATTAAGGATAAGACTGGGACCCAAGAGGAAGGTGGATCTTCCAAATATGAATGGCAAAAGGAGACCGACCCAACTATGAGACGCACGTCTCTAGCGCGAACACCACCAGGTGTTCAGAAAACGGGCCGATCAGAAGGGCCCGTGCCAATGGCAGATATGAGCCCCGACCAGCTCCAGGAGCAGGCCGAAAAAGAACATAAGAAGCTTCTGCAGCATATAGAGCGAATGGAGAGGGCCCTTGTCATCATGCAGAAGGCCACAGGCAGGCAGAAGAACGTCAGCATGGAGATCAAGGACGGCCTGAACAGGATCGAGGCGTCACTGGACACTGTAAGGGACGGATGCAGGATCTCAGCAGAGATTAGCGGCTTACTCCTGGATCATGCGAGGAGCAAGCCTGCGAACCGCGCAGCCGTGCAAACGCTGCTACCAGCTTCAGTGCGGGCGGCTGGCCCGCTACAGAGACAGAAGCTAACTCCAGGGCCAGCTAAAAAGAGGGAAAGGGAGGATGCGCAATGCCTTGATAATGGCAGCCCAAACGCGACGCCCCTAAAAAAGAAAAAACAGGGAAACGAGAACGGAGAGTGGATCACGGTTGGGCGATCCCAAAAAACGAAGGGGGGCGAGCGCGGGCCCAAAACTGATTCCCGGAAACCAGTAGAAGGAACCGCCTCAGGAAAAGCGACCAGGCGCCAACCTAGAAAGATACAGCGGGCACCCAAAGCGCGAGGCAATGCTATCCTCATTAAACCTGGGGATGGGAAAACCTACGCCGAGGTACTGGGAAAACTTCGACAGACCATCGGGCCGGAAGATAAACAAGCCGACATCAAGGCCGTGCGGCGAACGCAGGACGGAGGCGTTCTCGTGCAACTGGGTAACGGCACAAAGGATGGCGCATCCTTCCGCAGTGCGATCCAGAATGCACTGGGACAAACTTGCGTGGTACGAGACCTGACAACCAGAGTCACACTGGAGATAAGGGATCTAGACTGCCTCACAACAAAGGAAGAAGTCGAGGACGCCTTAAAAAGAGAAACGGGCGAGACTGGGGAGTCTAGAGTATTTGTCACCCAGCCGAATAAGCGGGAACAAAGAATGGCGATCGTCGAGATGGACGAGACAGGGGCAGCCGTCCTTCTTAAGAAGGAACGAATAAAAATTGGCTTGATAAATTGCCGGCTCAGGCTGAGAGTCTCGGTTCCCCGTTGCTACCGATGCTTGGGCTATGGCCACGTTAAACGGGACTGCAAGGGCCCCGATAGAAGCACGCTGTGCTGGAAATGTGGCAAGAATGACCACAAAGCGGCGAAATGCACCAGCAACCCCAGGTGCGTCCTCTGTGAAGAGAAGAAGAAGCCGGCCACAGAAACAATGCACGTCCCGGGTTCTGGTGCATGTGAAGTATTCCGGCATGCTCTCGAGCAGAAAAAGAAAAGGAAAGCCGCCGGATGACCCGCATCCTTCAGTGCAATCTGAAACGGTGCAGTGCTGCTCAAGATCTCCTGTTCCAACTCGTCAGCGAGCTGGAGGCAGACGTAATAATCATCAGCGAGCAGTACCGAAACGTGGACAGCCCAACGTGGTTCACCAGCACTACGAACACAGCAGCAATGTGGGTAGCAAATACCCAGAAATTGCGAGCAGATGCACACGGCGCCCGCGAAGACTACGTGTGGGTGAGAGCGGACAACACCACCTACGTAAGTGTTTACCTCTCCCCTAACACCACCGCACAAGAGTACCGAGAAAAACTAGGATCAATCGAAGACGCTCTGAGGCCGATCACAGGCGAATTAGTTGTCGCCGGAGACTTCAACGCTAGAGCACTGGAGTGGGGCATGCCACAGACAAACGCAAGGGGCCGATTGCTGCTAGAAATGACGGCCAGACTCGACCTGGAAGTTCTCAACAGAGGCACAACACCGACCTACAGGCGACCAGGGTTCGGAAACTCCATTCCGGACGTCACACTGGCATCGGCTGCAGTTGCACCTCGGGTAAAAGGTTGGCGGGTGATCGAGGACTACACTGGAAGCGATCACCAATACATAACCTTCGGCATCAGAGGAAGCAGAGAAACTGCGAGATATAACGCCGAGAAACCACACCGCTGGAATTTAACCAGGCTGGACAAGACGAGACTGGTGGAGTTCCTACGAAACGCTTCGGATCCCACCTCAGAGCTCGACAGGACACTAAACGGAAGGCATAGGGTGGAAGCCCTAGTGGATTCCACCATGAGCCTTATTAAGAAGGCCTGTGACATATCTATGCCAGCTAAAAGGCAGCGAGGCAACAGAAAACCGGTATACTGGTGAACGGAAGAAATAGCCGGGCTGAGAAGGACATGTCTGAGACTCAGAAGGGCACAACGAGAGCGCAACGCGGCGGAAGTTGGGGCCCGGGCAAATGAATACAGAACGGCAAGGAAAAATCTTCGCAATGCAATCAAGAACAGCAAGCGACTGTGCTGGAGAAAATTGTGCGAGGACGTGGACAGGGACCCATGGGGACTAGGCTACAAGATCGTGACCAAGAAACTGAAGTCCCTAGGACCGATCGGAGCTTTGCCTGTAGAAACCGTAGACGGCATAGTCGACGAACTCTTCCCAAGGCACCCTCTGAGGCATGAGGTAAATAGGGAAGAAGAAATCGGCGGAGTTCCTATTTTCA